>PVJX010014657.1:0-44357 GCA_004027295.1 Dolichotis patagonum | reverse complement strand
ATTATGTTATATGGCAAACATGTACCAATGAAAATAATATAAAGTGCTTTGAAACTGGAAGTACTTCACAAATGTTGCCACTGCCACTGCTGCCGCCGCTGCTGCCACCACTGCTGTCATTTCTGTGTGCCTTTCTCCTTCATCTCCATAGATCCAAATCCTATCTACCCATTCAACTTTAAGAAGACATAACTCTCTTAAAACTGTCCATGATTACAGGCTGTTAGTCTTAATTCCCTCTCTCACAGCTCTTTCATCCACACTTCAACTTGCTGACTTCTCTGAAACACTTGTACTTTCTTCTATTTTAATCTTATCTCTCATTTTCCATTATTAATATCCTTAAGACAAAATCTATGTTTGAGTCATTTTTATATTCCCTTACTATCTGAATTTAATGTGTAAAGTAAAATATATATTGAATCAGTAAAAGAGTGAAATGTCTTTTCAGGTCACAAAAATATGCCTTTCTATGCTGGAATGGTTGTTTCAAATATCAAAAGGAAGAGAAGACTGAAAGATGATTCAAACAAGGAAAATAAGTGTCAAGTAGCCATTAATTTCTATCACCAAATATTCATCTGATTGCATTCTTCTTCTTTAATGTTTATGATGGTAGAATACAAAAACTAGCCTGTTCAGAAGCTCTTGAATTTAATGAAAGAGTGTGCTTCCTAAATATAATTATAAATAGTGCTACAACAATTTTAAACATTATGATTCTTCAAAATGTATTCTTATAAAAGTAGCCTAAGGAATGAGAGACAAAGATAAGAGAAGAATAATGTTTATAGCAATAGTATTTGTAACAATAAAATACTAGAAATTTTCTAAATGTTAAATATAAATGGTGATAAAAATGAACCAAATATAGCAGTTGACATTACTGAGATTTTTGACAAAGGGGATGGCTATGGATGGTTTGTCTCCAAAATCATAACTCCTTGAGGATAAAATGAAACTAGATAGAAGATATCAAGAAAATGATAATTCAAAAGTCACAAACATCACCCTTCTCTCTTTCCTTCCAAAAACATCCAGTATTAGGTATACATTATGGTTTATTCCTGAGTGTCCCCACAGAGCCTCATGCAGTCACAGAGGTGGCTCAGTCTAGTGTTTCTGATTGATTCATTGTCTAGCGCTCCTATTGGTGGTGTGAGTGCTGCACCCTTCCAGCAGCAGGTAGCCAGCACACAACGTAAGGGAGGGAAGGAGGCGCGATTTTCCCTTCTTGCCCTTTACTCTCTTGTCACTTGTCACTTGTGGACACCGAGAACAGCTAAACTTTAGCCATGCCTTGGAACCTGCCTTGGAACCAACTGAGTATGAACTGAAACCTCCAAAAAACTGTAATCTAAATAACCCTTTACTTCCTTCATTTTGGTTGTCAGGTATTTTGTCTCAGCAATAAGTGAAAAGTGATCAAGACAGTACATAAGAAGAAATTAAGTGGTATGAATGAAACATCTGCAACAAAAGTCAATTTGCAGATAACAGTCAAAATAAATGCTTATTACATGTGTGCCAAAAGTCAGTTTCAGTCCATAAGACAGAAAATTGAGAAACCAAGAAGAAAAAAAGTAATTTTTTGTCTAATTAAACTTAGGATTCTCAATTTCTTTGTATTTTAAAATGATAATATTGATTTAGTCTCCATTTTATTGAACTGCAGATATCTCACTGTTATTATTTTGAGGACAAAAAGCACTTAGTATATCATATTTACATAGACAAAATTTTTGCTCAGTTACAATTTCACATCGTCTTTATTATGTACAGATATATGAAGAATTAAATGATTATTGAAATGTAGCTTAAGAATGTAGCATAATGAATTTGACTACTGGCATAAAGGCATAAAAAATTATTCAGTATTAACCTACCAAGATTTTTTAAATAATCCAACTCAACATTGTTTATAACCAGCAGTAATGTTAAACCAAAATAATAATGACAGAAAAGGATGTGTGAATAGTCCTTCCAAAGACAATTACTTCTTGTGTTGATTAATGGTTACCTTTAAATTTGAAGGTATGGATTAATGTTTACACTCTGCTTTAAATTAATTTGCTGAAATATCAAACATGTTAAATATGTTGCTTTAAAGAACACAAGTTAAACAAAAATCTGTATTCTTACCATTAGCCTCAAACAAAATAATCCACCAACTCTGCATGTTTCTGCCTTGATCCTTACCAAGATTTTTTTGAAGAGACAAAGTAAATAAAAAAGTTTCAAAAGTCTGAAAACAAACAGGAGTAGCTATACTAATATCCAACAAAGTAGACTTTACACTAGATTATTCAAAAGACGCAAAAAAGAACACAACATTATTGGTAAAGGGAACTACTAACCAGGAAGGAATAACAGTTGTAAATAAATAGTCTGTCAAAAAATGTATACTTCAGGGAAAAAAATCTTGTATAAATATTTTTAACATTAAATTTATTGGGACATCATGAGATTAATAGGTTACTTTTGACTTCTATAATTACAAGAGGTGCTCAAAGTGACAGGCATTAACTTCCAGACATTTATTAGTACATGGAACTGCTGAAGTGTGCATGCATTATTTTGGCAGACTCAGTTTCATATCCACTATTTGATGTGAAGGGTCAGGCGAGCTTCAATACATTCATGGTGAGTGGCTTCAGTGAACCACAGTTATAAATAGGTAGTCTGGATCCCCAAAATCAATGAAGAAATACCAGAGTTAATCTACACTATAGATCAAAAAAACTTAAAGAAACCTATAGAGGCTCCATCAAGCAGCAGAGAAAGTCCATGGAGCTTCAACAAAATAAGCCATATTTTAGCTCATAAAGCTAGTTTTTTATTAGGTACACATAAATGAAATAATCTTACACATCCTATCAGATTACAATGGAATGAAACTAGAAAGCAACAGCAAAAGAAATTACAGAAACTAAAGGAACACCTGTAGATTAATAATACACTTTTGAATAACTAGTAGCCCATTTATATCAAGGAAAAAGTTTAAAAATTCTTAGAATCAAATGATAACGAACGGGAATCTGTGGGACACAATGAAAGTAGTTTCAAGCTCTGAGTGTTTGGTGGAAAAACAGTGAAACACTAAATAACCTAACCATGAATTTCTTTTTATTTTAAAGAGAAAAAAATAATGAAAATTGTGATACAACATTTCAAAACAAGATAGTAGGAGAATAAAGATGGTTAATATATTGCATATTGTTATCCTCAGAGTAATTGCTCATATGACAAAATAATGGCATAAAAACTGATCAAACAATATGAGCACAAACTTTTCAGTGAATTAATTGAAATTAATATTAGAACTATCTTAATTTTAATAGATATATTTTTGTGTCCTTTTCTCTTCTTTCCTTTCTCCTCCCCCCTCCCCGAGTTTCTCTTTCTTTTTGAACAGTTTCTTCCCATTTCACAATATTTGCTGTACATTTTGGATTTTATTTACTCTTTCTGCTTCTTACACAGGGAGACAATATGATGTTTACACATGTGAGTCTGATTTTTTTCACTTATGAGTATGGTCTCACATCACACCTGTTTACCTATAAAAGTCTCACGTTTATCCTTCTTTATGGCTAAGTAGTATTTCATCATATAAAAATACCACATCTTTTTTTCTGTCCATTCCTCTGTTGACAGGGATTTAGGATGTTTCCAAAATTTAGCTATTACAAATTGTGCTGCTATAAACATGGGAGCATATATATTGCTGTGGTGTGATGTTTTTAATTCTTATATGAAGATACACAGAAGGAGAATGGCTGGGTTGAATGGGACCTCTAATCCTCACTTTTTGAGGAATCTCCATACTAACTTCCACAGTGATTTACCAGTCTTCACTCCCACCAAAAGTGGAAAAATCCCCAACAGTACCAATAGCATTTGTTACCGGTTGATTTCTTGATGACAGTCGTTCTTTCTGCAGTGAGATGGAATTTCAGTGTTGTTTTAATTTGCATCTCTCAAATGACCAATGAAGTTCAACATCTTTTCATGCCACTTGTATTTCTTCATCTGAGAAGTGCCCATTCATCTCAGATGCCCACTTTTGGATTAGGTCTTTGAATTTGGAAGGTCTAATTTTTTTTTCAGTTCTTTATATGTTCTACATAGAAGTTCTTTGTCTAGGGGACAACTAGCTATTATTTTTTCCTTTGTGTGGGTTGTCTTTTCTCTCTGTTGGTGATTCTTTTTGTTGTGAAAAAGCTTTCTAATAAGGTGAGATCTCATTTGTTGATTCTTTGTAGTATTTCCCATGCGGTTTTGCCAAGAATTTTTTTTCTGTTACTTCAATACAAATTTCTTTCTTTAGTAAAATATGCACAGAAACAGGAGGACTCTATTCAATTTTTAAGCGTTTTAATTTCTGAATTTCATTCAGATTTTATGGTATTCCTGTCTCAACACTACAGTCTCTGATGTTAAACAACTTGAGTAAGTTGGGGGTGGAGGGAAGTTATGCACAAATACCAGTACAAACACAGGAGTTTCAGAAGTTTCATGGGAGTTAAGGGTCTTATTCTTTGTGGAAAACTTCCATAGTAAATTTCTATATTCAAATAATCTGTCCCTCTGGTGCCAAAACTTTATTTATACTAAACAGCCATTACAACAGATTGGATATAATAAATAGTATAAAGCATGTGTGCTTTTAATAAAATTACTGGAGAATGTAGTTATGTAAAGGCAGAAATAAATGGAAAAGAACTGTCAGCTGGAAAGCTCAGCTGTTTCCTCAGATATTTCAAAAATTAACATTACCTTTTTGAATGTGCTGAAATTTTCTTGAACTTGCACCCTAACAAATACAATGTTGACATCTCTACTCCAGTGTTCCTTGCAGCATTATTCACAACACCCAAGATGTAGAAGCAATTGAAGTGTCCACGGATGTATAAATAAAGAAAATGACGTATACACAATCAATGGTACATTATTTAACCATACAAAGAAAGAAATCCTGCCATCTGCAATAACATGTATGAAACTTGAGGACATCATGTTACATAGGATAAGCCAGAAAAGCAAAATACTGAATGATATCACTTATAGGAGGAATATAAAAGAAAACCAGACAAATAAAAACAGAGGCCAAAATAAGGGTTGAGTGGAGCTGAAGGGTAGGAGAAATAGACAATGTTGGACAAAGTTTAAATATTTTCAGTTATTAGATGAATAAGTATTGACAATCTAATGCTTAGTGTAGTGAAAATAGTTAATACACTAGGCTGTATACTTGAAATTTGCTAAGAAAGAACAAAAAAGATGTGTCAACTTGATCATGGTAAATGTTTTACATTGTATATCAAGTCATTACCTTATAGATTTGATTATGTACAATTTATTTGTCCATTAAACTCCAAAAAATGGGTAAAGCACAAAAAATGAAGCAAATCTTTATTGAATGAGTTCTTGTAATCAGGGTAATTAAAGGTCTACAGATTTATAGAAAGTAAATCACAATTAGCACACAACTGAAATTTCAGGCTCATACTTTAAACTATCATATTAATTTTTGTCATTTTGGGGACACTGTTGTTTGGGGAATTCTGGAGATGAGATGTGCTTTAAGTTAATTTCTGAGATGTTTAAATTCCTTAAAATTAACAGTAGTTCTGGAATATCTGGCTAATTCATATTCCAGGGTTTACCAAAGACTTACAAAGTAACATCACCACAAACCACCAAGACACTGCTTTTTCCCTTAAAAGTTTTAAAATTGTAAGAAAGTTTTGTAAGTTAGAGGTATGCATTGTGCAAAAATCATAATGAACGTTAAGAAAAATAATACCATATTAACTTACCTTCTTCTCCAGTTCTGAAAGAATTGCTCTTGAATCTGCCCCCTAGAATAAAAGGGGTTATGACAATCATCCGTGAAACACTACTTATTGTTTCAATTTAAACAGCCTGAAAATGCATAACTTCCTATGTTGTTATTAAATACTAAAAAGAATACAATCTTGTTTGCTCACTAAGATTTGTTAATTTATATTATATAGCTGCTGGAGCTACTGACTCCTCCCTAGTATACCAATATGGAAATTCATATGGTAATTAGAATGTTGTTTCATGAGTTACACAAGTTAGTGAGTTAGTTCGCTAGTTAGTTAATAAATTATGTAAAAGGAAAAGACATTTCATCTCTACCTAAACAGTCATTACAGATGTCAGGCAGAATACTTAGTCCTACACTGGACCTGATGGATGCTCTAATTATTTGCCCCAGTGATTTTTCATGTTATCCTTGGTGTTGACTATTTCTCTTTCAGACTGAACAGTATTTAATCGATAATGTTAACTTTCAAAATGATTTTAATAATCATTTTTAGGCTTTGGAGTCATATAGTCTCTTACAGTAGAATTATATATTTGTATAAGTATTGACTTAAAGTTTGATTCTTGTAAGATAATCTTACCATCTACATTCAAATACTTAGGATGCAACTCACTCTAATGAAATTCTATAAAAATGTAGATAAGAAATAAGCTTCCACAATGAAGTGAATCATGTATATTCAATACTGAAAAATTTAAGCCATAAGAAAATGTACAAGTTAATTATTGCTGTATATTTTTGAATACTCACATAATTTCAAATTTTTATATACTGTACCTACACAATTTTTGTAAACTCTCAGAATGCTAATTTATGAAAAGGCAGCGGATTGTGTAACATTCTAGTATGTGAAATCACATCTTTACATGTATCTGTCTCTTGGAGTGTTTGCTACTGTTTTTATTTTCCTTTTCATTTTGTCTCTTCTTTTCTTAGCATGAATTTAAATCCTATGGCTTACTTCCTAGCTACTCTCAAGCTAGGTAACTAATCCTCTAATCTCTGTGCTATCAAGATAACTTGCTGATATTGATCTTTTCATGTACGTGACATCTGAATGTGTAACATTTTATTCAGACTTGTATTATGCTAGTTGACCACTTACAAACTTGTTTCTTAATGTTCATGTTATATTTTATCACTTCCCCAGTCTGTAAACCCCTAAAGACAAAGAATTTTTCATTCACATACATAAACATTTAACAAATGTTTGCTGAACAAAAGAAACTAGAAGGACTGGGTCTCGATGAGATTATTAATCTCTTGAAGGCAGGAATCATATTTCATGATTCTTCAAAATTACAGAATTGAGTGCATAAATGTTCAATACTATTTTTTTTCTTAGTGGTGACAATAGTAATTTTATAACCATGTAACTATAATCTCTAATTCTATAAAAAAATTCAAAATATTCTCTTTTTAAAGGGATAAACAACTGGGTTAAATCTTTATGGATGTGGTTCTTTTCTCTCAATGTAAATCAAAGTTTATACTCATATCTTACTGCATCATATTTGATTATAGTAACTAAGGCATAATTTAATGTGGATACATATATATGTGTATATAATGTCCTATTCATATTGAAATCCAATTAATACTTACATAATAGACATAATTTGGTCCTCACCTCTCAAATTCTAGTTTAATAAAATTAAAGTCTGCAATCTCAGACCTTTTGGTATACAAATAGCAACTGCTATAGTATAAAGGACATTGAATTAAAAAGCTCCTACAAGGGTTGATCAAAAATACAGTGTATGTTTAAATAAAAAAATTTAATACAGTAAAAGACATATTGTCATTACTCCTACTCTTCCCTCCTCACTTTGAACACGTTTGTCACTTACAAGATATTATCAAAAATACTACACCGAATGCTGCTGCTAAGCAACATCCAACAAAAATGAAGGCTCCTAAAACATTATGGAATGTTCTTATTTACCTCATTTATCAAATCTCACACTATGAGACTTCTGAATCTTCCCCATAGTCAAAATAACTATGCATAACAAACATTTTTAATTGATTCAAGACATCAAGGCAGTGCAATTAAACACATTAATGAAAGAAGACTGCCAGAACTGCTTCAGAAAGAATGATGGGATAAGTGTGTCTGAGGCTAAATAAAGCAAGTGAAGGCGGTAAATGTCAGTGTGTTTTTCAATGTAATACTTTTCTAATTTAAACATTGACTGTATTTTCTAATAACATTTGATTTATGAATAGACTTTGGGACAGAATAAATGGGATGAACAAATTCACACACTGATTCAAGAAGACCCAGGAGAAAAGTCAATAGTACCCAAATTTTTCTGCAATCAGCTACATTCCATAAGTAACTTAAATTATTTTCCTGGATTAAAAAATTATGTTCCTTAGATGGAACTTCTTTATGCACTTAAAAGATTAGTGTGTGCTATGAGCCACTGTTTTCTAGGAAAACAACAAAGTTTTAAAGAGCCTGGGAACCTGGCAGCCTGGAGTGCTCATAAAAGAGCATGCCAACATTAAGACTTGGAATCAAAAATGAAAGCTAGCCAGGGCTACCTTATTATACTTAATTTAATTAGAATAGTTAAAATGAAACAAATTTCATGAATTGGCTCATATAATCATTCCATTTTAGAAATCCAGGACTAAATATTATGGCTACTTTTCCTAATGCCTAAAATAATACTTGTTTATCACACAAAGCATAGAAAACAGAGAACAAGAAATACTCGCTTGCAGTTTTAACACGTTAAGAAAGCCACATATATATTTTAGTGCATGGCCCTACAATATTTAAATACACACAGAGAATCATAATGTACACATTTTTAAATTTTTTTCCTGCTTAGGAATTCACCATGACCAATTCTGATAACTTCTTTAAACATCTTCTACAACCTAAGCTAATGGTTTATCGTAAGGGTATATACAATTAATTAACCAAAATAATTTCCAATATTTTGCTTTTGAAAATACAACTGCAGTGTACACCTGCATATAATTTTTCCCAGATTTCTGATTATTTTTTCCTTAGAATGAGTTATTGGAAATAAAATTTATCACACAGAAGTTAATGCTCCCAATACACATTGTCAAATTGGCCTTTGCAAAGGATGAAAATATTTAAATCATACCTGAAAGTAAATGGCAGTACTCCTGTTATCTTCGTCTTATCAATACTTGATATAGTCCATATGTTAATCCTTAGTAAGTTGATATTTTTAAAACTACAGTTTAATTTTGTACTACTTTGTAATTTCCATTACTATGGAAGTTATTTGTAATTTTTGAGGGTTGCTTATTTTTCTTCTATATCCATAAAGATGTTAAAAACATGCTTTGAAAATTTTCTCTCTGAATCCAAGTTGAAGAGATTAAATGTTATAAAAGCAGATTATATGCCTCAAATTATCAGTCCTTCATGGAGTTTGCCCCAGGTGAGTTCCGGGGACATGGGGAAAGTTGAAAACCTACTCTCCAGCTTTTGAGTTTCTGGGGAGTGACCAGGATGCTGGACTGGGTCCAGCAGACTACAGGGCCTCAGTCAACCAAGTTCAGCAGCCTGGTTTCAGTCCAGGAAGCAGGAACCTTATGCAAGGATTCTGGGCTCAATTGGGCTGACCTGGGGACAACCTTGAGACCAGCACTGCCAGCTGCTGAGTTCATAGCCACACCCCCAGGACAGGGGATTGTGCCCCAGGGGTTTCTCTGGCCCCAGTTCTCCACACCCTGCTTCAGCCTCTCAATTTAGGGAGCCAAATACCTGCAGGAGCTGAGACTGCTCCAGTAGCTGAGAGTGCAGTAGGAGATTTGCAACACACCCAGAGGAAGCTTTGGAACGCCACTCAAACTAAAGAAATAAAGAAAAATGACAAGAGGAGAGACCAAAAGGCAGGCTCAAATCACCAGCCAATCCCAAGAAAGCCTGGGAGCCATGTACATAGAAGAAAATAGAAGCCATACACCTGAAATGACTGAAATGATATCAACTGAAATAAAGAAGCAACTAGGGGAAGCTATGGAGAAATTCAAATTAGAAATAATTGCCCAGGTAAAAGAAGAAATGATAAAAGTAGTGAAAGAAATAGTGAACACATCTAGTGAAAAGACAGCTAAAAAATTAGAGGAATAAAGCAAACAGATAGAATACCTGAATGAACACTATAAGAAACAAGCAGACTACATAAAGCAGATTCAAAGACATATACAGGAAATCAAAAATTCTATTGAAAGCTGTAAAAACTGCCTCAGTGAAAGTAAAGATAGAATTTCAGACCTCAAAGATAAGATCACAGCTAGTGAACAGAAAAGGAAAGATATTTTTAAAATAACAAAGAATCAGGAAATAACAATTCAATAGCTACAAGATTATGCAAAGAAAAATAACATAAGATTAATAGGGATAAATGAAAAAGAAGGGGAAAACCCAAATGATATCAAGAGGATGTTTACAGAAGTAATAGCTGAAAATGTCCCAAATATGAGAATGGAAACTGATATTTGGATTAATGAAGCATATAGAACTCCAAATAGTCATAACCAAAATAAAACTACACCCAACCACATCATACTCACCATCCCAGAAACCCACCATAAGAACAGAATACTAAAAGCTGTTAGAGAGAAAAGACATATCACCTATAAAGGAAAACCTATCAGAATCACAGCAGCCTTCTCAACAAAAATAATGAAGTCAAGAAGAGCATGGAGTGAAGTATTTCAGATTCTAAAGGAAAACCAATTCCAACCCAGACTGATGTATCCTGCAAAACTGTCCTTCAAAATGGATGGAGAAATAAGATACTTCCATGACAAAGAACAACTGAAAAATTTCAAGACCACAAAACCAACCCTACACAGAATACTGAAAGACATTCTAGATACACATAGGATAAAACTACCAAGCAAGGCAGACAATTAAATGGAATGCAAAGCTAACGATACAACACCAGAAAGATAACATGTCAACAATAAACCAATATATAACAGTTGCAACCATTAATGTAAATGGCCTCAACTCACCAATCAAGAGAAATAGACTGGCAGAATGGATCAAGAAACAATATCCAACCATATGCTGTATACAAGAAACCCATCATACCCAAAATGACACTCATAGACTGAAAGTCAAGGGATGGAAAACAACACTTCATGAAACAGGAAACCAAAACAAAGTGGGAGTAGCAATCCTGTTTGCAGACAATGTGAACTTCAAACCAAGAATGATCCAAAGAGATAAAGAAGATCACTACTAGTTTTCCCACTAGTCAGGGGAAAACTTCAAGCGAAAGAGGTAACAATCTTAAATATATATGCACCAAATTCCAGAGCACCCAGCTATACAAAGCAAATATTAACAGAAATTAAAAGTCAAATAAGCAATAACACAATTATAACAGGAGATTTTAACACACCATGGACACAGAGGGACAGATCAACTAGACAGAAAATCAGCAAAGACATAACAGAACTGAATCACACCTGTGAACAAATGGACTTGATAGATGTATATAGAGTTTTCCATCCAGCAACATCAGAATATACCTTCTTCTCAGCAGTACATGGGACATTCTCTAAAATAGACCATATACTAGCCCACAGAACATGTTTAAGTAAATGCAAAAGAATTGAAATTATCCGTGCATGTTATAAGATCATAGTGCCATGAAATTAGAAATTAAAGATAAAAACAACTGCAAAAACCTCACAAACATGTGGAAACTGAGTGATACACTCTTGAGCAATCAGTGGGTCACAGAGGAAATTAAAGAAGAAATTAAACAAAATCTACAAGCAAATGAAAATACAAATACAACTTAGGAGAATTTGTGGAATGCAATGAAAGCAGTTCTCAGAGGATAATTTATTGCACTGAGTTTCCACATCAGGAAGACAGAACGAACACAAATAAACAACCTGATGCTACAACTCAAACATCTAGAAAAAGAAGAGCAAGCCAAGCCAAAGCCAAAAGAAGGGGGAAATTATAAAGATCAGAGCAGAAATTAATGCAATAGAGACTAAGAAAACAGTACAAAGGATCAATGAATCAAAGAGTTGGTTCTTTGAAAGAATAAATAAAATTGATAAGCCCCTGGCCAACCTTATTTTAGAAAGGAAAGAAAAAACTCAAATTCATGCAATAAGGAATGAAAAAGGTGAAATTACTACAGACTCAGTGGAAATACAGAAGATCATCAACACCTATTTCGAAAACCTCTACGCTCATAGGTTCAATAATACTGAAGAAATAGACAGATTCCTAGACATATATGAACTACCAAAGCTGGATTAGGAAGATGTAAAACTGCTGAATAACCGAATTTCTATTACTGAAATTGAAAATGTAATTAAGGCCTTGCCAACAAAGAAGAGCCCAGGCCCAGATGGATTCACTGCAGAATTCTACAAGAAATACAAAGAAGACTTAATTCCAACACTCTTCAAACTCTTCAATGAAATTGAGGTAAAGACCATCTATTCCAATTCTCTGTAAGGTTTTTATCATGAATGAATGCTGGACCTTATCAAAAGCTTTTTCTGCATCTATAGAGATGATCATGTGGTTCTTACTTTGGATCTATTGATATGGTGGATTACATTTATTGAACCATCCCTGCATTCCTGGGATGAATCCCACTTGGTCATGGTGTATAATCTTCTTGATGATTTGCTGTATCCTGTTTGCTAATATTTTATTGAGAATTTTTGCATCTATGCTCATGAGGGAGATTGACCTATAGTTCTCTTTTTTAGTTGGGTCTTTCTCTGGTTTTGGTAATAGAGTAATATTTGCTTCTAGGAATGACTTAGGAAGAATTGCTTCCCTTTCCTACAGCCAGTATTATATTAAATGGCCAAAAGCTGAAAGCCTTTACCTTAAAATCAGGTACAAGACAACGATGTCCCCTATCACCGCTCCTATTCAACATAGTACTAGAAATACTAGCCAGAGCAATTAGACAAGAGAGAGAAATAAAAGGAGTAAAGATAGGAAAAGAGAAAGTTAAATTATCATTATTTGCAGATCACATGATACTTTACATAGAAGACCCCCAAAACTCTATTGAAAAATTCCTGGATATAATAAATAAATTCAGCAAGGTAGCTGGATACAAAGTCAATACTCAAAAATCAATAGCATTCCTATACACTAACAACAAAAATACTGAGAGAGAAGTAGGAAAAGCCACACCATTCACACTAGCATCCAAAAAAATGAAATACTTAGGAATTAATCTCATGAAAGATGTAAAACAGCTATACAAGGAAAATTATAATATCCTAAAAAAGGAAATCGAAGAGGACCTCAGAAAATGGAAAGACATCCCTTGTTCATGGATAGGAAGAACAAACATTCTAAAAATGGCCATTCTGCCAAAATTACTACACAGATTCAATGCAATCCCAATCAAAATACCACTAACATACCTCATAGATCTAGAGAAATCACTCCTAAAATTCATCTGGAATCAGAAGAGACCTAGAATAGCAAACACAATTCTAAGCAGCAAAGGCAAGGCAGAAGGCATAACAATCCCTGATTTGAAATTATACTACAAAGCTACAGTAATAAAATCAACATGGTACTGGAATAAAAACAGACCTGAAGATCAATGGAAGAGATTGGAAGATACAACCACAACCACAAACCCACTCAACCACCTTATCTTTGATAAAGTGGCCAAACATGTTCACTGGAAGAATGACAGTCTCTTCAAGAAATGGTGCTGGAAAAATTGTCTATCCATATGCAGAAGACTAAAACTAGACCCATGCCTATCACCATGCACTAAACTAAAATCTAAATGGATCAAAGATCTAAATCTTAAAACAGAAACACTAAACATGTTGGAAAACAAAGTAGGTAAAAACCTCGAAGATATAGGGGTAGGTAGAGAATTCATGAACAAGAATCAAACTGCACGAGATATACTTCCCAGAATCAATAACTGGGACCATATCTTATTAAAGAGTTTCTGCATGTCAAAAGAGATTTCCAGCAGAGTGAAAAGAAAACCCACAAATTGGGAAAAAATCTTAATCGATTGTCCCTCAGACAAAGGACTTCTGTCTAGAACTTACAAAGAATTTTAAAAATCAGACCCTCGAAATTCAAAGACCCAATCCAAAAATGGGCATCTGAAATGAATACACAGTTCTCAGATGGACAAATATGAATGGCAAATAAATATATGAAAAAATGTTCATCATCATCAGTCATGAGAGAAATGCAAATTAAAAACTACACTGAGATTCCATCTCACCCCAGAAAGAATGGCCAAGATAGAAAAAACTACCAACAACAAGTGCTGGAGAGGCTGTGGGGAAAAAGGAACTCTTCTGAACTGTTGGTGGGAGTGTAGACTGGTGCAACCACTGTGGAGGTCAGTCTGGAGATTCCTCAAAAAGCTGGGTTTGGAAGTCTCATTTGACCCAGCTATTCCACTTCTAGGCATATTCCCAGAAGAACTGAAAACATCATACCACAGTGATATATGTGCACCCATGTTTATAGCAGCACAATTTGTAATAGCCAGATCTTGGAAACAACCTAAGTGCCCATCAACTGAGGAATGGAGAAAAAAGTTGTGGTATTTCTATACAATGGAGTACTACTCAGCTATAAAGAATGATCACATTGAGATATTTATAAATAAATGGATGCAGCTTGAGACCATACTCATAAGTGAAATAAACCAAACACACATGTGTAAATATGTATAGTCTCCCTAGTATGAGAGTTGGTAAGAGTATGTAAGATTTTATAGTAATCATGATTCCCCATTTCATTGCTTTGAAGCCTTTCAATGTTTTCATTCATCAGTTGGAATGGTTTTAATCTGTTTTGTTTGACTTTATTATGCATGATGGAATGAACAGTGGTTTTGAAGAAAACAAAACATTATGGCAGCCATTGCTGATTTAATATCGCCTTCCTTAGAAGTCCTACTGTGCTTCTACTCTGCTATTATCATCAGTTCTATCATGTTGTGTCTTATTGGGATTTTAATATATGTGATAGTATAAACAAATCTTTTTATTCAAAATGAGATATTATAATAGTCATTGATCATAGTTATTTGGTTCAGTATGTCCTGTAATTCTTTCATTCTCTTGAACGGTTTTATACTATTGTGCTATGTGTGATATTATTGTATCTGAAACTATGCTCAACTATAGCAGAGAAAGAGATATTTTGACAGCTACTGTTAATGTCCGGTTTTCTTGTTGTAAAGTATTGTGTTGCTTATGTTGTTCTGTTCTGATCTGCTTTGTTCTGCCCTTTTTTGTTTTATTCTCTTTAAAATAAAAAAAGTAATAAGAACTGTAGGAGTAATAAAACCCAAAATGTATAATTGCTACTGTAAAAGAGAGAGCAAAACAAAGTGCTCTAAAGGATATAACTGCATGTATGTGTAAGTGTGGAAGATAGATGACCATACTACTCTTTTTGTTAGATTGTTGAGCAGAACTGTTAATAGTCTCACTGTTTGAATGTCTACTTTTTATGCTTTAATTTTGTAACTTGAACAACTATTTTCAAGATGACAGTATGTAATTTATCAACTAGTGATTTCTTAGTGGTTTTGTTGTTGTTGTTGTTCTTTTCTTTTTTTCCTTTGGAATTCTGTATTGTTGCTACCCTTTTTTCTGTTTTGTTTGGTTGTTTTTTTTTTTCTTTCTAAATAAAATTTAAAAAAATATCAGCCCTTATAGGTATTATATATGCAGCAATTTTTTTTTAGTTTCTCTATTGGTTTTTTAGCTTTATTTACTGGCTGTCAGTCACTGTCCCTTTGAACCACAGCCAACTCAGCTTCCATTTCATTTTCTCATACCATATACTTTACTCTCTCCAGTAGATGACCAATATTTAATGACTGAAATCTAAAAGCATGCCTTTCCTCCAGCACAATTTCCAGAGGATAACTTCTTAATACTGATATCACTTTAAAAACACAATATTAAATGACTGTATAACTTTCTCCCTAGATTTACTTTCAACATCTGTGACCTTGATTCGTTTGATGTACATTACCTCTTTTGTGCAAAACTCTGGCAGTTCTTTAAATCTGTTTTCCTCCTTTAAGAGAAAAATTAATTATAACTAAGTAATTCTCTTCTCATTTTAACCTTTCCAATTACAACTTTGTATTTTAGTAACAAGTAACTTCTTCACAAATTCTATGTAAATGTACTTAGAATTAGGTCAAATAATCCTGAATGATAGTTATCAGGACATGAAAATAAAAAATTCATCACCGTGTACTTGTTAAAGCACAATTCAGACACAGTGCTTGAGAACAAACACTAACTTTACCACCTATCAGCTGCCAAGACTAAAACTATTTAGTCTTAATAAATCTTCCATTACTTCATCTTTTAAACGAGATTAATAATGGCACATAACCCAAAATGATCGTGGGGATTGTATAAAACGACATTTGTAACACACTTAGCCCTGGAGTCTGGAGCATAGTGAACAATAAAAGGTACTTACTATACGTTTTAAACTAAATTACCCAATATTGCTTAGAAGAATCATTAATCATAACAGAATAAATAAATAAATCTAGCTAGTATTTACTCTGAAACCAGAAAAATCAAGTTTCCCAGATAACAAGCAGCTCAACTGTAAATCAAGGTCTATAATTAATCTATCAGGCTTTACATCTCACTATGGGGTCCATATGTAAACCTGTGGCTTTTCTTCTACTCCCATAACACCTTAACATGCATATCATGTGACTCTCAAACTGGCCTCTTTTTACGTCCAAACCACTATCTCTGCTGGATGACTGTTGTTTTGACTAGACCATTCCCCATCCCCCACATGATTCTGCCATAACTTATATTTTAAATTACGTGGTTTCAAGCACTAAAATGACATTTGTGAAAATTCATCAACCATTGTTACAATGATATAAGGACAGGAACATATAGAGATGTTTTGCTTTATTAACCTCCTGTGAGCCTTTTTTAACATTTTTAATTTTTATAATAAATTTGTGGAATAAGTCTGATGCTTTATTAACCTCCTGTGAGCCTTGTTTCGCATTTTTAATTTCTATAATAAATTTGTGGCATAAGTATGATTTCTATATTTTAAAGCTAAGGAAACTGAAATGCAGACAGCTATTTAAGTGGCAATATTCTTTTCCTTTCTTTGCTTAAAAACTCTATCTCCCGATACATAAATCTTCCATTAAGTCTTTGCTCCAGTACTCCTCCAAACATAAGAAAAGCAATGATCTGCTTTCTACTTATAGCTGGGAATATGTCTTTCAGTGATATCTCCAGGGAACTTTTCCAGAAGCTTCCCTGAATGAGCAGAAATAGAAAACATATGGATGATTTAAATGAGCTATAAGAAGAGGGGGGCAATGCAAAATCACTGTGCTCATGGAGAGAGAAATGATCATAATCACACAAAAGTTGGAATCAACCCAAATGTCTATTGATGAATAAATAAACAAACATGATATATTTATATAATGGAATATTATTCAGCCTTTAAAAGAATTCTGATTCATGCTATAGACCAACAAAATGATAAGTAATGGATGATTTAACTTCAAAAGAAGTACCTAGAGTAATTAAATTCACAGGAAAAGAAAAGAAAATGGAAATTTCCAGAAGTTAGGGGAAAACAGTGACTGTGAAGTTGTTGTTTAATAGGTTCAGAATTCAATATACAATAATAAAAGTTTGGGAAATTAGTGGTGGTGATTGTAACAAAACAATGTGATAATACTTCATGCTTTGTACACTCAAAAGGATTTGAAATGATAAATTTAATCATTATTTTCCCATAATAGTAAAATTGAGTGTAATTTCCAGTTTTGATTGTAATTCTAGAGTTTATTAACTTTTCTGATCTTATCAATTGTATTGTGTTCTTACTCCCCCTGAATATTGTTGAAAACTTATACAATAACTTTTTACAAAACTATTTTTTTGATCCAGAGCTTCACTATGCAGCTTAGGCTGGCCTAAACTCACTGTGTAGCCCAGGATGACTTCAAACTCACAGCAATCCTCCTGCCTCAGCCTCCTAAGGGCTGGGATTACAGGCATACACTGCCACACCCAACTATGAAGATATTTAAAAGTTATAAAGTAAGCATTATTGCTCTTGTAACCTAATTTCCATAATACAAATTCACTAGGGCATTTATACTTTAAACTGCTTAAAAGCATAAAATTTGGTTAGAGACTTAAAAACTGGAGAAATCTTTAAAAACATTTCAAACAAACAACCAAATAAGACAGAATAAAGAATGACAGATGCAACTTCAAGGGATACTAATAAACCTTGAGGGCTTTTCTGCCTATTCTCCTTGACTTTTCTGCTACAATGAACACCATCTACACTACTCTGTCCTTCGAAACTCTCCCTTTGGCTGGTTCTCTATTCCCTAAATAACCGTTCTATGAATCATTTTGAAAGGAAGGCTCAGCACTTAACCCTCTGCTCTTCTCTTTATATAAATTTAGTTATTACCCAAAAGTTTATTGAATTAGTCCTAAGTACTTGGTACTGTGCTAAGGACTAGGAATATAGCAACAAACCAAATAAAGTCTTTGTGTCCATGTTCTGGTGTGGAAATCAGATGTTTTCCTAAATAAGAAAATTTAAAATTCTTCCTTGAGCTGAGCTAATTTCAACTGTATTTGCCATGGGGCTTCTGAGTAGTCCACTGCATGGTAGCCTCCAATTAACTATGCACCCTGTTTTCAAAACCCCAGTAGTGCTCTCACTGGAATCTGAGCAAGGCCTGTGGCTTATTTTTAAACACTTTTCTTAAAAGGCAAAATAAGAATCAGAGTTTTCTGCATGAATATTATTCTACAATAAAATGTGCAGAAAAATAAGAAACATCAACTCAAAGTATAAATAGAAATGAGTAAGACAATGTAAAGAATCAACAGCATGAAACTATAAAGGTTTATTTCATATCACTATTCCACAATTTTTCCCCTAAATAATGTCTACAAAAAAAATAAGGAACAAAAACATAAAAGAAATAAATACTGAGGTTGTATCAAAAGAATAAAATATGAGAAAGCTTATTACAGTAGTAGTAAGGAGCACATAAAAAGAGTTATAAAAACCCTTTAGAGCAAGCAAAGAGTCATATATGTGTCCAGAAGATGTTTAACAGAGTAATGCAGCTCCCGACTACCAGAGTTCCTAAAATAAGGAGATTGTTTAAAGAGCATAGTAAAACAAAGAAAAGTTACTGTTTTTTTATCTAAGAAAGTATTAATAATGATATTGAACACAGAAAATATTATAAGATATACTATCATATGATTAATGGAAAGAATATTGGACTAAAATTGAGAAGATTTTAAACCTACTAGTTATGTTACACTATATATTAATATTTATGGCCTCAGAACCACACCTCTAATATGAATATAAACTATATATTTTCTTCTGTCTTCAGAATTCTCTGAACCTCTGATTCTACATAGATTAATGTCACATGATGATTGCGTCTTTCATGGTGCATAGTTGGTACAAAGTAGTGAGGAATTATATGACTTGTGAGCATGAATTTTGGAAGCAAACTGCAGGAAAGGAAGATTGTGAGTCTGTTACATTTTCTATAATAGTCATCAATGGATTAAGGTGAAGAGTAATAATGAGGATTTAAAATAAGCAGCATGAATTTCAAATAAGATGAAGAGGAAAGAAAGCTGCAATGTGATATTCTTTAAGAAACACTGGGCAAATTAATATTCCTGAGTTCTTATTGAACTGAGGGGAGTAGAAAGTACGCCCAGTGTAGTGCTGACTCATATTAGTTTAATCTTAAAGTATCACTTTTATGTATCTCTTCCTCCGTATCTGTACTGCCATGACCACTATCTAAATTCTCATCCTCTCACCTAGGTTACCATGAAAGCCTTCTATTGTGTTTCACTGGATCTAGTTTTCCCTAAAAATCCATTCCACAGTCTGTGGACAAAAATGGGCAAAAACCCTTACCCATTTCACAAATAACATACATATATCAAAATATCACATCGCACACCAAAATATGCGTTAGTTATATCTCAATAAAGCACAGATAAATAACTAAGACATTTCTTAAAACTTGCCTTTATCATATTACTCTCTGGTTCAGAAGCCTTTTATGACTCCCTCCCTTCTCTAAAGCCTTGATAATCTATGTCCCAACTTTATGGCCTTCACTTCCCTATATTTAGCATAAATGAGCCATTTCAGTCAAGTGTTTCCAACACAGACAACCCTTCCCATACAACTTCCCTCAGCTCACTTACCTCTCGAATTATTTGTACACAATGTAATTCCCATATCCATACTTTTGATAAAACTTCCACCTATTAAAACTATTTTACCCCATTTTTTTTCATTCATGAAAATCAAATACATATATCAACAGATAGCTAAAATTCTGGCTGGTACTGTCTGTCTACTAAGAATGAATGAATGGCCACCCTTCAAAAAACACCAATCATTAGAGAAAAATGAATAACTAACATTATTATACTCTATGAACAGAAAGCATGGATTTCTGTGAGAGCAGAGAAAAGTCATTTAAACTAGATGTAAGGGGAGTGCAAAAAAAAAAGGTAGAAAGGAAGGTGGACACAAAGAATGTTATATGCTGTCATGGAAATGTTACAATAAAGCCAATTAGTTTGTATAATTAATATGATTGGTGATATATATGTGTTATCCCAGTTATTTAAGAGGCTGAGACAGAAAGATCCCAAGTTTGAGGTCATCCTGAGCAACATGGTGAGATCCTGTCTCAACAAAAAATGACCAAAAAAAATTTTAAAAACATAGATAGTCAACCAGAAATGGCTTCCAAGAACTTTCACCTAACTCTTTGAACCAAAGAAATAGAAAAGGAAACACCACTGGCAAAGGCACGAAACACCGTAGTAGGTTCAGAAAAATGGAAGTAATTCAGGATGTATGACAAATGGTACATATACTTGTGAAAAGCAGCAAGATATGCAATGAAAAATATAAGATAACACTAGAGTATGATTAAGTATTAGGTGACATGCTGAAGAGTTTTGATTTTGCCCCAAAACACAAGGAAAAATAACTGAAGAATTTTAAGCAGGAAAGTGACTCCAAATGATGAGACCCAGCTTTTATGAAGAACATTCTGATACAAGAATGAATAAAACAAGATTAGAAATGAAATCAGAGAAACTATATAGGTCATTTTCATACACTAGACACATGCACATGTATGCACACGTACACACACACATGCTGACCTTGAGCTGCAGTAGTAAAGCAGAGTCCCGAGATTCAGAAAGCAGAAATGTTAGCACAGTAACATTGATAAAATATGAAAAACTGAGTCAGAAGAGAGCCCCTCCTCTGAGAATACCAACACCAGTTTCTTCTTCCTGTGCTATTCACATGATTCAGTAGCTACTTGACATTATGTCATTTTGGATTATTTATTTTCTACTCATTGTTTTTACTTTACAAACAGCTCATCCATTCATTAGGGCAAGAACTAGATTTCTGCTTTTACTTCTTGCATCCTTCCATCACTAAGTACACTATTCAGTACTTAGCAAATGTTAATAAATATTTATTAAAATAAAATGTTGTGCTTCATTTAGCAAATATAATTTACTGCTTGACACCATGAGCCTGTACTAAGTACATTTGAGCATGCTGAACAAAAAAGCTTGAAATAAATGTCTCTTAAACTTAAAAAACAAGCTAGCATACATAATTCCACCTTGTACATAAAATGTCTATGTCACTAAATACTCAACAAAGTGAATAAAACTTTATAATAATAATAATAAGTGTTACCCAAGGGTTGATAAGTTGGTGGAGCAAACTCTCATATAATACTGGTAAGAATGTAAATGAATGACACCACTTTGGAAACTTGTTGGGTAATAAGTGCTAAATTAAATGTATTCATATCCTGTGACCTACCAGCTCCATATTAGTCATATATCCAAAAAAGACTCCATACGTCTAAGAAAAATAAAGACATGTGCAAGAATGTTCACATAAGTTTCATCACAGTAACCAAAAGCTGGAAATAATCTGGCATCCATTAGTAATAAAATGGGTACATAAATTCTAGTATTTTCATACTCTGGAATGCTGCATAGAAAAAATCTGGAGTTTTGGAATTCTGTATTATCGCTTCCCTTTTTTTCTGTTTTGCTTTTTTTTTCTCTTTAAATACAATTTTTAAAAAAAAATCTGGAATGCTGCATAGAAAAAAAAGTAAGTTAATACTATACTCAAGAACATAGATGAATACCACGGAAAGGATGATGAAGAAGTCAGGTACTTGATTATGAATTGTACAATTTCAATGTACATGAAGTTCTAAAATAGGTAAAACTAATCTATGCTGATAGACATTAGAATAACAGTTACTACTGATAAGAGAGAGAATTGATTTGGAAAAGTATAATTTTGATGAGTGATAAACTCACAGGCAAACATTCATTTATTGTGTAACTGAGTAAAGCACTCTATGTGTATACAACTCAATAATATTTTTAAAATATCTGTGTGACCACTTATTTTGTCATTACTGTGAACAACATTTTCTGAATTTAAAGTTGCTTTTGAGGTGAGCTGGTGAGAATTCATAAATATGGTAAATCATATATATGGCAAAAAAGAGTGAAGTTTTAAGTAGGCAATGCATGTTCTTCATCTCTTAAAAGGTATTCAGAGATTTTTGGAGTTCAAATGCAATGTTTCATCCTGTTTTCAGTTTATATTTTCATAATTCTCCAGATTTGTGATCTAAGTCAATCATCCAGATTAGGACAAATGTGAGTCATATGAATTTAGATGGGCATTTAAAAAGTGAGGACATGCATACAGATATATCCATTTAAAATTAACATTTTAAAATGCATGGTGAAAAAGATAGAAGTAAGAAAATGTGATGGGTAGAAATAATGGACAAAAAGGACTGCCATCTAAGACTTTGGAAATTGAGAAATCTCAAAATTATGTAAGATAGGGAGATCTCTGCAGCCACGGGATCTTTGGCAGCACCTCCCCTTCAACCCCAGAGATCCCTGCCACTGGTGGGATTGTCAGCAGCACCTCCCCCTCAACTCCACAGACCCCTGCAGCCACGGCATCCTCAGCAGCACTTTCCCCTCTATCCCAGTGACCTCTGTAGGCTGTGAGATCATCAGTGGCAGAGACCTTGGGGGCAGTGAGATCTTTCATTGCCACTCCTCATCCACTTCAGAGACCTCAAGAGGGAGGGAGCATTGGTCACCAAACCCCTCACCCCAGAGATCTCAGCAGCCCAGACACTGTCAGTGACCCCATTAACCACCTGCAGAACCCTGGTGGGCTGCTGGAAGCTTCAGCAACCCCTCATGCACACAAAGGACTTCAGTGGGCCTATGACACTCTGGTGAGTTTCCCCCCTCAAACAGAGGATCTCAGTGGGTCAACAAGAGCAGCAATGAACCCTCTCCCTGCTATAGGACTATGGCAAGCCCAGAAATGTTGGGAGCCACTGAAACTGGAAATTGAACGCATGTGCAGGGCTGCTGCATGGCAAGGACAAGATAAGATCACAGGTTAGGACACCTGGTTCCAACTCAAATTAACTAAATAAAGACTATAGCTGTAGGCATTACACTCCTTTAGTGAAATGCAACGTGGAGATTTTCTAATAAGATAGTTTTCCTAAATTAGACATAATTTGTTATTTGGCAAGGTCTGTTCAATTTCCTGTATTTTCCACTCTAAACCCCTAAATAAATATGGGCTTCCCAGAGACATTCTCTGGCTTAGCCACCAGAGTCTCCAAATGCTGCAGAGGGTTTTGATCCTCCTGGAGTCCTAAAAATCATACCACTTATCTCATTTATTTTAAGCCTTCACTGTACACTTGTTTGGGAGACTGGGAAGCTAGGTGAGGTCCCCAGTACAGCAAGAGAGTGAGTGCGTTCTTCCATACAAAGAACACCAGATGGGTTGAGGAGAGTGTCAACAAGGCCTCTCCCAACCTGGAGGAACTTGAAAGGGCCTAGGAGACCCCTAGTGACATAGTAGGGTCTTAGCTGAGTCATACACTATAACCAGGTAAATCTGGCAGCCTGCATCAGTCTAAAGCCACAGTAACAATAGGAGCTAAGAGTTGGTTTACATCAATACTTCTTGGACAGTCAGTTTAGGAAGAATGTAGGACTCACCCAGCAAGCCCTACAAGAGGAATTCAGGTGACTGGCCCCTCCTCTTCATTGCAGGACTCAACAATTGGACAAACATTACCATACAATTGGTCTATAAGATATAAACTATGATCAGTTGAGACTAGCAGGATTAAAAATGCCAAAATATTAACCCAAGAGGTGAAAATGACAAAGCAAAAAAGCAAAATGCAACCTCAAATGTCAATTCCATTAAGAACAAGTAAAGGAGTCATTGAAATAGAGGACATTAGAAGTCAAACACCTGAAATTTCTGAAAAGACAGCAAGTGAAATAAAGACACAAACCCATGAAGCTATAGAGAGCAGACTAAAAATAATCTCTCAGGTAAAGGAAGAAAAGACAATCTTAATAAAGGAATTGTTGAGCATAGCTAGAGAAGACATAGATTTTAAAAAGTACAGGAGCATGGGAAAATGATGGAAACCTTGAATGAACAATTTAGGAAAGAGATAGAATGCAAGAAACAAATTCAAAGAGATATCCAGGAAATAAAAACTGCACTGACAGCTGGGGAAACCATTTGAATGAAGCTGATGATACTTTGTGACCTCAAAGACAGGATCACAGCTAGTGATCATGAAAAGAAAGAACTTTTAAAAATAACAAGACAGCATGAAATAACAATTCAACAGATTCAAAATGATGCAAAGAGTAACAATATGAGACAGTCATCAATGAAAATGCAGGAGTCAACACAAATGACATTAAAAAAAAAAACTATTCACAGAAGTAATAGAAAGAAATTCCCCAAACATGGGAAAAGAATTGGATATACAGATAAGTGAAGCATATAGAACACCAAACACTCATAACCAAAATAATTATAGACTCAGACATATAATAATCAAATCCCAGAAATTCAGCATAAAAACAGAATACTAAAAACTATTAAAGACACAACTCACCTATCAAGGAAAGCCCATTAGAATCACAACAGACTTTTCAGCACAAACCCTCAACTCAAGAGTTTGGAGTGAAGTATTCCAAGCCTTGAAAGAAAACAACTTTCAACCTAGATTGATACACCCTGCAAATTTTTCTTTCCAAATTGATGGAGAAATAAGATACTTCCATGATAAAGAACAACTAAAGATATTCATGTCTACCAAGCCAACCCTAGAAAGAATACTGAAAGACATAATAGAGTGAAAGAAAAATGAGTACAATTCCCAGAACAACAGAAACATACCACGAAGTAGGGCAAGAAATTAAACAAGGCAGAAAGGCAAGAAACCAAAAACAGGAAAATAAAAACTGAGCCAGTATATATCAGTTATATCCATCAATGTAAATGGCCTCAATTCACCAATTAAAAGAAATAGGCTGACAAAATGGATCAAGAAACAGGACTCAACAATATGCTGTATACAAGAAACACATATGACTCAAAAGAAAACTCATAGACAAAAAGTCAAAGGATGAAAAACAATATTCCATGTGACAGGAACCCAGAAAAAAGCAGGCATAACTTTTCTGTTTGCAGACAATGCGAAATTCAAACCAAAACTGATCAAAAGAGATAAAGAAGGTCACTATATACTTGTTAGTGGAAAAATTCAAGAGGAAGAGCTAACAATCATAAATATATATGCACCAAATACAGGACCACCCAACTGTAGAAGACAAATGCTAATAGACATGAAAAAACTAGTACACAACAACACAATGGTAACAGAGGACCTTAATACTCCATTGTTACAAAAAGCTGTTTGATCAGCTAACAAAATGTCAGCAAGGAAATAACAGAACTGAATCAAATCTGTCAACAAATGGACTTAATAGTCATTTACAAGGTGTTCCACCCAACAACATCAGAATACACATTCTTCTCTGCTGCACATGGGACATTCTCTAAAATAGATATATATTAGCCCTTAGAACATACTTAAGTAAATGCAAAGAGACTGAGATTTTCCCATGTACATTATCTGATCATACTGCACTGAAATTAGAAATTAATGGCAAAAGAAACTACAAAACTGGAAAAACATGGAAATTAAACAACAACCTCTTGAAAAACTAGTAGGTTGCAGATGGAATTAAAGAAAAAGTTAAATAATATCTACAATTCAATGAAAATGCAGATACAACATACCAAAACCTGTGGGATGCAATGAAAGCAGTTCTAAGAGGGAAATATATAGCAATGAATTGTAATACCAGGAAAACAGAACAAGCACAAAGAAACAACCTAATGCTACACCTCAAGTTTTCAGAAAAAGAAGATCAGCAAGTCAAGCCCAAAGCTCATAGAAGAGAGGAAATTATAAAGATCAGAGCAGAAATTTATGCAATTGAGACTAAGAAAACAATATAAAGAATTAATCAATCCAAGAGTTCATTCTTTGAAAGAATAAATAAAACTGATAAGCTCCTAACCACCCTTGTGAAGAAAAAGGAAAAAAAACCTCAAATCATGCAATAAGGACTGCATAAAGAGAGAAATTACTACAGATCCCATGGAAATTCAAAAGATCATGAATACCTGCTTTGAAAATCTTTACTTACATAGGGTAGAAAACACAGAGGAAATGGACAGATTTCTAAAACCATATGAACTCTCAATGCTGAATCACTATCAGCTACTGAAATTGAAAATGTTATTAAAAACCTACCAACAAAGAAAAGCCAAGGTCCTGATGGATTCACAACTGAACTCTACAAGAAATTTGAAGATTTAGTGCCAATACTCTTCAAACTCTTCAATGAAATTGAAAGGGAAGCAATCCTCCCTAACTCATTCCCAGAGGCAAGTATTATTCTGATCCCAAAACCAGAGAATGACTCAACCAAAAAGGAGAACTATAGGCCAATCTAACCTAATGAACATCAATGAAAAAAATCCTCAATAAAATACTGGCAAATAGAATGTAGAAAATCATTAAGAAGATTATACATCATGACCAATTATGATTTATCCCAGGAATGCAGGGATGGTTTAACATATGCAAATCAATAAATAATACACCACATTGTCAAAGACAAAAATTACACAATCATCTCAATAGATGCAGAAAAACTTTTGATAAAATCCAACACTTGTTCATGCTAAAAACCATACAGAAACTCAGAATATATGGTATCTACCTCAATCTAATAAAAGCCATCTATGACAAACCAACAGCCAACATACTAAATGGATAAAAATGGAAAGCTTTCACTCTAAAATCAGGAAGAAGACAAGGATGTCCACTATCATCACTCCTATTCAATATAGTTCTGGAAACATTAGCCAGAGCCATTATACAAGAGAGAGAAATAAAAAGAATAAAAATAGGAAAGGAAGAAGTTAAATTATCACTGTTTGCAGATGACATGATACTCTACATAGATGACCCTAAACATTCCACCAAAAGACTACCAGAATTAATAAGTAAATTCAGCAGTGTAGCTGGATACAAAATCAACACTCAAAACTCATTAGCATTCCTGTACACAACCAGCAAAATCACTGAGAGAGAAATTATGCAAATAACAACCTTCACAAGAATATGCAAAAAAATGAAATACTTAGGAATCAACCTAATAAAGGTGTAAAAGGCCAACACACTGAAAAGTATAGTAATCTAAAAAGTGATTGAAGAGGATGTCAGAAAATGGAAAGATATCCCTTGCTGTTGGTTAAGAAGAACCAACATTGTGAAAATGGCCATACTCCCAATACTGTCACAGATTTAATGCAATCCTGTTCAAAATACCAGCAACATACCTTACAGATTTAGAGAAAACATTCCTAAAATTCACTTGGAAACAAAAGAGACCTAAAATAGCAAAGGCAATGCTGAGCAGCAATAGAAAAGCAGGAGGTATCACAATCCCTGACTTGACATTATACTACAAAGGTACAATGATAAAATCAGAATGGTACTGGCAAAAAAATAGACCTGAGCATCAATGGATTAGATCAGGAGATGCAAACACAACTACAAAGACACTCAGATACCTTATATTTGATAAAGGGACTAAACATGTTCGCTGGAAGAAAGACAGCCTCTTTAACAAATGGTGCTGGAAAAAATGGCTTTCCATATGCCAAAGACTGATACTAGACCCAAGTGTATCACCATGCACTAAAGTCAAAATGGATCAAAGATTTAAATATTAAAATAGTTACTAAACCTCCTAGAAGACAAGGTAGATAGAAATCTTGAAGACATAGGGGTAGGCAAACAGTTCATGAACAAAATGCAAACAGCATAGGAAGTACTTCAAAGAATCAACAATGATATCTCATCTTATTAAAAAGTTTTTGCACTTCAAAAGTAATCACCAACAGAGTGAAAATAAAACTCGCAGAATGAGAAAGAATTTTAGCCAGCAACTCCTCAGACAAAGGACTTATATCAAGAACATATAAAGAATTGAAAAACATCAGGCCCCCGAATTCAAATACCCAATCCAAAAATGGGCATCTGAGATGAACACACACTTCTCAGATGAACATATATAAATGACAAATAAATACATGAAGAAATGTTCACCATCACTGGTCATTTGAGAAATGAAAATGGAAACAACATTGAGATTCTATCTTACTCCAGAAAGAATGGCTACCATCATGAAATCAATCGATAACAAATGTTGGCAGGGCTGTGGAGAAAAAGGAACACTTCTCCACTGTTGGCGGGAGTGTACACTGGTGCAACCATTGTGGAAAACAGTATGGAGATTCCTCAGAAAAACTAGGATTGGAAGTCCCATTCAGTCCATCTATTCCCTTTCCAGGTATTTTCCCAGAAAAATTAAAAATGTCATGTCACAGTGATATATGTGCATCCATGTTTATAGCAGCACAATTTTTAATAGCTAAATCTTGGAAACAACCAAAATGCCCATCAACTGCAGAATGGATAAATAAGATATGGTATTTTTATACAGTGGAATATTACTCATCTGTAAAAAGGGATAATCTTGAGGCTTTTATAGGTAAATAGAGGCAATTTGAGACTATACTGGCAAGTGAAATAAATTAGACTCACATTTGTATATATCGTATTGTCTCCCTCATGTAAAAAATAAATAATAATGATGATAATAATAATAAACTAAAAGAGTAATAAAATCCAAAATATACAATAGATGTCACAATGAAAGGGAAAGAAAGTACTCAAAAGGAAATAACAACTTGAATAGAGGAAAGGAGAAATGGAAAAAAGGAAAAGATCATATATGTGTAGGTATACACATATAACTATATATATGTATGTATATGTGCATAAGACAGATAACTACTACTAATTCTCTGTTAGTTCATCAAAAAGAAAAGTTTTTTCTATCATTGTTCAATTGTTTGATCATTTTTATGCCTAGCTCTTATAATCTGACCAACTATTTCTAAGATAACAATATGCAGTATATTAACTAGTATCAATTTCTTACTGTTTTGTTGAAATTCTGTATTAATTTTATCCTTTTCTTTGTTTTGTTTTTTTTAAATAAAAAATTTTTTATTATTATATATGTTTTACACTGGAGAGATGATACAATATTTACAAATGTGAGTTTGATTTATTTACCTATAAAAGCCTCAAAATCATCCTTTTTATAGCTGAGTAATATTCCATTATATAAAAATACCACATTTTTTCATCTATTCTTCAGTTGATGGGCATTTTGAGTAATAAGATCCAAAATGTATAATAGATATTATAATAATGACTGTGAAAAAAAGTGTTTGAAAGGAAAGAATAACTTGTAGGTATATATATATATATATATATATATATATATATAACTGTATGCATATTTAAGTATGCAAGATAGATAACCATACCACTAAGTTTTTGATAGTCCATCAAACAGAATAGTTTGTCCTGTCATTGTTTGATTATTTGTTCATTTTTTATGCTTTGATTTTATAAAATGTAACTATTTTTAAGATAACAATATGTAGATATATTAACAAGTGATGATTTCTTAATGTTATTGTTTTGAAATTCTGTATCATTTCTATTCTTTTTTCTGTTTTTCAAATTAAAAATTAATAAAATAAAATTTAAATTTTTTTAAGTATGGAAGATGAAGAAAGGGAGGATCATGCGATTTCAGGACATACTTCTCGCCTTTCTGGCATCCATATCACCATGGTAAGAATCAGAAGTTTAAGCAAAAGAAAACTCCCATGTCTAATAATGAAACTGCCCATGTGTATTTCTGATTCTGCTATGATAGTTTTCATCCAGTCATCTAGTTCTTTATATGTCAATTTTCTCCATATATAATTTTTTTTAAATAGCACATGTCACGGAGCTTAGTATATGCATATATGTTTACTCAGGACAACCACACAGTACAAATGTGGGGCACCATTTACAGAGGATTACGGACATCACACAAGTCATGGTAGCCTTACATTTTCCAAACATATCTGTTCATTTTTCTGTGAGGCAATTTGAGTTACAAGTGAACCTCATAAATTTTGAATTAAGGTCAATATTTGATACCAATATGTTCAGCATATATAAAAATTGAAGTCTCCAAAATAGAGGGACAGTCCATTACATTTTGTAGTAGTTACTAACAAAATATGCCAATACAGTTTTTAAAAGTTAAATGACTTATGAGACTGCAGGGGAAAAAAGAACCCTTTTATACTGTTGAGTGATGATGTAAACCAGTACAACCACTGTGGAAATAAGTATGGAGATTGCTCAAAAAACTAAAACTATAATTTCCATTTGACACAATATTTCTCTCCTAGGTATCTCTCCAAAAGAGTTAAACACATCACACTACAGCAATACATGATTACTCGTGTTTATAGTAGCACAACTCACAATAGCTAAAACTTGGAAGAAACAAGTATGTGTATCAACAGATAAATGAAGAAAATATGGTGTTTATAGACAATAAAGTACTACTCTATCATACAGAAGGAAAACTTGAGTCATTTGTAAGGAAATTGATGCACCTTGAGACCAGAAAACCAAGTTGTAAATCAGACATACAAGCTTTAAAAATGCATGTTTTCTCTTATATCAGAAACTCTAATTATAAATACATTAAAGAGCAAAATAAGAGATAGATAATAGGAAACAGAGAGATAGATCTTTTGCAAATGTGAAGAGAACAAAGAATGGTGAAAACATGGAGAGAAGTGAAAAGAATTAAGATGTATTATATACATGTACCAACTCCCCAAAATGCACATAATCATTATATACTGCAAACATATACTAATAAAAATAAAAATTTTTAAAAAATCATCAGCATCAGATATAATGAGACATGAAAAAAAGTGCTTAACATCTTTTAAAAATAGATGGTTCAATAGGATGCTCACATTTACTATCAGCTAAAATTGTTTAAAATATACTTGTATCATATGTTAGATATTCATTAAATGTCTCTTAAAGAGACAATATTGAAATGTTGTAGAATGTGGTTTTAAACAGGTCTGAATTTAAAACCCAAATCTATTACTCCTAAATGTGATATTTTTAGGAAAATATCTAAACTCTTTAAAACTCAATCTCTTTATCTGTAAAACGAGATAAGAATTCCCACTTCAAAGCATTGTGAAAATTGTTAGTATATTTAATATGGCACCTAGTAGGTACTAAGTAACTTATATAGTACAACAGATATTGAGTAAATATTATTTATTATAAACAGTTGCTAAACAGTATGCTAGTAGTCTACAACACATATCCTTCTGCATAAAAGAGTTTCTTTGTGAAAACACTTTTCTAATGAAAGTGGTAACATCTAATTGGTCATATGATATCATATTACAAAGTGTTTTACTTTTCATAATATAATGGGAAATAGATGGGACTGGAGTTAAGCAAAGAGCTATATACAATGTCTATTTATATTTACTCTGGTTTCAAAAGAAGAATCATCTTCCTTTTTCCCTTCTACAAACATACAAATACTTTTGTTGAGTACCTGCCTTGACCCAAGTGTGTAACTCGAGAACATAATAGACTATTATCAGAAATGATTCTTGCTATTAAAGAGCTTATAATCCAGTCAGAAAGACAGAAAGAACTAAAGGAACTATTTTTTTAAGTTCATTGAAATATTTTTTAAAAACAAAACCAATACCCTTAGGCATGACATTTCTCAAAATAGGCAAGCATCTAGTACTTGTTTCTTCCCAAGTTATAGGAGCTTAGTGAGATTTTAATAAAAACTTAACACAACAAACCTATTCCATTTTAATTACCTTAGGAAAATAAAACCACTTTAAGATTGGCGTTGTGAAGCTGCAATCAGGCCAGCTCACTGTAGCTATAATTACTTTTGTATGACGCAGAACCGTAAGGCCAGGAACAACTTCTGGGTGGCGACTAGCTTAACTGTGCCTCTGAGGTCTTCATGAAGCCTCATGAGTTTCCTGCAACTCTGTTTTTGTGTTTTATAATACAAGTGACCTTGCTTACAGTGATTCTTTCTGGTGGAGGGAGGCTGGTCCCGAAGCAAGTGCACAGTGCCTGCCTGTTGGAGGACTGAGGGTTTCAGTGGGTCGGGAATGGCACCCAGGGATCCTCGGAATCCCTGAGTTGTCCTGAAATCATTTTTCAAGCAATTGTTTTTCCAAGAATCAAAAATATAACCTCATTGCTACTTGTTTTTATTTTTGTTTTATTTTGAAGATAGTTACTGAATATTTATATAAAGATATAAAAGTAAATAAACCATATATGCTATACTTTTTACTTATGTGAAAGCACTTAACCACTTTGGGGTTCTTTTTTAAATAAGATGACCTAATCAGATCTCTTCTAAAATCTTTTTTAAATCACCAAGAATTCTACATTTTTGTAATTACATGGACTATTTTTATGTATTTTTAAATGATTTTTATATTTAAATAATATCTAAATTTAATTGTCTAAATATAAAATATCTATTTTCTGCACTTTTACAAAAAACCATGAAAAATATTTCAAGCATATATTACTTTCTTAAAATGTATTTTAAAACAAGCATTATGTGTCTTGGCTTTGCTCTTCTATACCTATTTTCTATTCTTCCATCACAAGTATATTAAGTCCTCAATGAAATAAAGTACTTTTTAAATTTCTATTCTAATTAGATTCTTGATTTTTTTAGTTAACCAGGTTAAAGAAAAAAAAAACTTTATTGTAAACTTCTATACCAGATCCTGAGGACCAGAGTCTCTCATTAGATTTGAAAGATTTCATAAGTCACTTAAAGTTGTAGGAACAGCATTTGTAGAAATGCCTTGTATACTCACATGAGTAGAGAACGGTCATCAGATTAGTAAAGGAACCCAGAATTTGCCAAAATTAAGAAATACTTTTCCATCAGTCAAACAGCAAAAACTCCTTGTAGTAGCCATTGATATAACAGGGGATCATGTTATATGTGAATGATTAGGTCAATACTTTCTGAGAAAAGTACGGGCTCTCTGATGGACCATGAATGCAAATGCTGAAGTATCATTTAAAATAGTTGAGACTTTCATCACCTTTTTGCTGGTCTTTTGTTGTTAGACAATAAACTTTCAATTCTCATGTTTTAAAATGCACTAATAAAAAATAAAGTTAAATAAATAAAATGTATTACAGCCTGAATGTTTAATATTCAACAATTACTTGCATATTAAAGAAATTAATGAAACAGAGAAGCATAGGTACATTGTTGAGTCTGTCTGTCAAAGTGAGTCATATTCATCACTACAAGATTATCAGATTGCATCTTTTATAGAGCTGTGATAAACCATTCTGCTTCTCTTCTCTCAACTCATTTAAAATTTATACTAATTTCTTTTTAAAATACTGTTAAAATTAGTAATCATTATTAAAAATTCACTAAGCTATTTTCACCAAATATTCACAGTACACTTTAACCTAATTAAAACCAACTGGAATTAAGCAATGTGTTTGTGATTTATTTTAGAAACATGAACATTAAAACTCTAAAGTCACACAGTAAGTTAAAAAGAGTTCAGCCAACACCTAGACTCTCTGATGTCCGCTATAAGAACTATAGCTAATTCCATTATTAGTTGTTCCATCACTTCCTCAAATGTTAGCTAGAGAGTTTAGTGCATCAGTTAGTGTACACCAGGGCATCAATAAAGTGTACAATCCAGGTCCCTGATCACAGTCCCAGTCTAATAATACCACATTCACATACTAACAATGATATAAGCATTGACTTGACACTCAGAAAGTGCAAAAATGTTTTTACCTTTATTTGATGACCTAAAATAACTGCCCTCATTTCCAGAACTGAATCATCTCAAAATGCTTTTCTTTTATCTTGTACTGTTAAACATGTATTTTTAAAATAGTCACAATAACTACAATTCAAATAAAACTAAACATCTTTTCATAGCATTCTTTACATTTGAAGTGCAAAATTAGGTAAACAACTTTGAGATTTAATTGACAATTAAAATTATCAATAACTTGGATCACAAGGTTAATACCTGTGATATATTTTCCTGAATTGTGCACTTATTTATATATAATTTGACAGGAGAAAATCTACATGCAATCTACTGCTTAAATTTTTCTGTTTCTACCACGTCAAAAGCTGATGCAGAAAACTGGTTAAGACAAAGAAGTCAGTCAATCAGAAAGACTATGCTATCTGATCTGAAAAACCAGGAGAGGGATAATTCGACACTCATTCCTTATTAGAAATCTTGTCTTCTAAGTGTATATGTACGAGCACTCTTCATCTATTTCTCAAGATTCTAAAAATATATAGAGCAGAAAGACTGTTTATTATAAAATTAAAGTTTCACTTCTAAATCATCTAAGTATTATTTCTTTCTAATAAGGCTATCACACTTATGCTAAAACAGTTTGGGTAAGTTTATTTTAGTTTTCAAAAGCTATCAGGTAGTTAACGAACTGACCCCAAACTATTTCACCAAGCCATGCCTCCCAGTACATCCAACATTCTCACTGTGATAGCTTGCCCACAACCTCATTCCCTTTTTCCAAAATTCTTTTCGGAAGTCAAAACTCAACTCGAATGCCATTTTCTTAATGAAGAATTCTTTGATACATCCAATCAAAATTAAATTTCTTTTCCTAAAAACACCAAAATATGTTACCTGTTCACATCTTAAATATTTGTTTTATTCCACCTCATTTTATGTTTTTTCCTCTGTCTCAATTGTAAATACCATGAGATCAGAAATAATTTTTAGCTATCTATATATTGCCCTAGTACTTAGCACTATGACTATAATTGAATGCTATAAATTTCCTACACTTTGGAATTCTATGAAAAGATTTAAAATAATTGAATTATTGACAGACAATTTTTGAATTTACATGATATTGAAAATATATAATAGAAATGCACTTGTGTCAACAAATTAACTGGTTGCCTCAGTATATTATTGTTGTTATAGCAAAATACCTGAGGCTGAGAAATTTATAACAAAAAAATTACATTTCTCACAGCCCTGGAGCCTGGAAAGTCCAAGATCAAGCTGTGACAGGTTCAGTGACTAGTGAAGTGGCCTGTCTAGTTCTAAGATAGCACGTTGTTGCTACCTCCTCTGGAAACTATGATTGCTATGTCTTCATATGATGGAAGGGTCAGAAAGGAATGAACTTCATTCCCTCAAGACCTTTTATAGGGCCCCGTTCTTATCGCATCTATGAAGGTTATACTCTCAAGACTTATTCTCAGAGGCCCTATCTCTTAATACCATCACATATTGGCAGTGAGTTTCAACATAGGATTTTTGGGAAACACATTCAGATCAAAGCACTGATATTTACCAGCAATATACTATCATTGTACCTGCCTAGTGCTAAATTCTGGGGAGAAGGATACAAAGAAATATTAAAATGCTTCTTGCATGCAAAGGAAAGAGCAAAGACTTTGTATGAGATTCATATAAAAGCAAAGGGCTCTTAGAGTAGAAAGATAACTTTTACCCTTACCATAATCTGAGAAGGCTTTACAGACAGAAAACTTTTATCTGGATCCTGGAGAAACTGATTTCTTAACTATAGAAAATGCTACACCTCAAGAATAAGGACCTATGTGAATCAAGGTATGGAAGTAGACATGCTCACATGAAATGAAACAGGTAAATCTTTTGCAAAATTAAGAAAGAAAAATTGCCTTGAACAAAAGTATAAAACATTTGCAGATGGTTAATCTTCTTTCCTGAGTTATATTCTGAAAATAAGGTCACTAGTGGAGTAAATTATGCAAACATAAGGTTAAACCTAGCAAGAGGATAAGGGACTCAAAATGTAAGATACTGTAAGAGTAATTCTAGTATCTTTGTCACATTCATTCTGGAATAGCTAAAACACTGAAGCAAGTTGCTTTCTAGACTAGTAGATTTGCTTAATGAACTAGGAAAGTGAGCATTTCTTTACCTTTCTAGTTAATTCCTAGAGCAAGCATGGTAAGTGATTAATACATGCTGCAGAATAAATGAAAAGAATGAAAAGAGGGAGCCAGGCTCTACCATGGGGATTGGGAAGAAGCAAGAAGATAAACCACACCTTCCTGTGAGCCAGCCAGTGCAGCAGCAGGGAAACCAGAAGAGCCAGAAGAGCATACCCCATTCATAATCAACTGGCTGATTTAAAGGGCTCAGGGTGAGATGATAGCAACTGAGGTGAAAGGAGTATCTTGATGCGTGTATTGTTTGACTGACTTTGCAGGCCTGGGCTGGTGGTGTGGGCATCTATTTGGAGGATGGCAGTGTGTACTGTGGCAACTGTGGGGATTTCCTTCTGTCTTACTTTTGAAATTCAATATTTTGTTCCATTTCATTTTTTTGTTTTATTCCTATATCTGGTAACCTGAGCAACTATTTTAAAGATAACAATATGCAGTACAACAACCTTGGTTAAATTCCTATCATCTTGTTTTGAAAACCTATATAGCTATTGTTACTTCTTGTTGTTATTTCATTTGCTTGCATCTTGTTTTTTTCTCTTTAAAATAAAATTTAAAAAGGAATGAAGAGAAGAAATGAATAAGAGGGAGGGCAAGACTTCTTTAATAGCAATTTAAAAATTTTTTTCACAGAAGACTAGATAACGTGAAAGACAGTAGAGCCTAAGGTATAATGATCATATTGTTTACTACTATGCACCAAGTTCTGTGACAAGCACTTCATATTAACACATTTAATACTTACAACCAAGTAAGTATAATTATTAAAAATTCATAGGAAAAAACCTGAAAATCAAAGAGATGGCAAGACAAACAGATAATAAGCAATGAAACAAGAATTTTAACAGATCATTTGACTTCAAACCTTGTACATACTAACCTGAAAAGGAGGTCATAATTTTCTTAGCTTTTGGAAAATACCTCAAACTACGGCTTAATAATGAGTCTCATCATTTTCACTGAGTCACTCAGTTGGAGGCCTAGATTAGTAATCTAAATTATGATTGAAGTCACTAGTGATAGCAACCATAAGCCTTGTCTTTATTATAAATATAAATATAAATATAAATACATAATACATTTTCTTCTTCATACTCTAAATGCATAGTGAGGATCAATCCTACGTTGAAATATCCATGGTGTCCTGTATTTATTTATCACATGATATGAATACAATTTAATATTTCAAAACATTGCCCATCTCCGTAAAATGATCTCTAAATCCAAATATGTTTCTGCTGTATGTGATAGTACTGTGTGCCAAGTTAATTGCACTAAAAGTAATCATCATATATTTAATCATTAAATTAATCTGCTTAGATTCAAAGAGGCAATCCAGGAAAATACTAATCTGTATTATATATACTGACCAAAAAAAGCTTCAACAAGAAGCAGATATAAACTACTTCTTTTACAAGAGAAAATACCCACACACAATTCTTAGCATAAAGCATGAAAAGCTAGAACATGACAGAATGACACCATGCACATTTAATGATGAATTAAGAAATCTTGTAGAACAGTCAAAATGAAATCAACTGAAAGGTAAAAAGACAGCTTCGGTGCTCTCCACAAAAACTAAATGTACCAAATCAGGGGATAAGTATAAATTAATTCACATAGAAATCTTCTATAAAAAGCTCCACTGCAAAGAGAATATTTGTACATATCCATATTCTCTGAGAATAAAAACACAAAATCAAGAATGTGTTCCAAATGACTATATAGAACCTGGATATATTCCAACATAAGAGAATTTAAACATATGTAAAGAAAGTTATGCATTTCTTACAAAAGTAAAATTTATTTTAGAAATAAAAATCTTCAGATGTCCTAGAATCAGAAGGTTGGTAAAAACACTCATCTGATATTTGAATTCCCTGCTGAATGCAATAGAGAAGTGATCACATGCTAATTATTGAATACTTAATAGTGACGAGAACTTTGCTGCTTGTGTCTATTCTGGGATAGACTGTTTCCTTATTATTTCCTGTTGGCTATAGTTTTGTCCTCTTGTAACACACATAGTAAACCTAATTCTCTCACATGAAAGCCCTCCAGATAATTTCAAATAACTAAAATGTCTTTCAGAATTCTCTCTTTTACCACTTTAATTTCCTTGCTTCCTTAACCAAGTCCTCAGGGGCATGTTCAAATTTCTTTCCTGTCTCTTCCTTTCACTGTGCTGAATTTACTGAATTTAGACTAGAACAAGACTCACAAAAATCTAATATTCCCTATAACCAATGTAGAACTTTATAAAGTTTTATAGGCAGAATTATTTATTAGTCAATTAACACATATGTTGCTGAAATTATAAAGTTCTTGGTACAGAAGGAACATATGCACATTGCTACTACAATGCAATATGTTTTGATAATTTTTAAAGCAAATTTTGCAATCAGTTTACAAGAATAAAACAAAATTAGATTTATTTTCTCATGGTCACATTCTTTTTGGAGTATTTTATCTGTAATTCTATCACTATTTTAAACTAAAACAGATTTTACTCTATTTAGCTACTTTATTTGACATACTTTGTTCTGGATTATTTCTGGGATTTTTGAAAAACAAATCCACCCTAAAAACATGAAAGTATGCTACTACCGCCAAAACAGTATGCCACAGGTCTGGAGACAAATCTAAAAGAACTAAAGCAGTTTGAATAAATACAATATTACCTGAATATATGCACATAAATATTCAAGGTATAAATATATTTTCTCAAAGCAACTCATTTAATTTATCATTATAAGTACATTTTGATATGCTAAAAAATACAAAGCATTATTTTATGGTATAGATCCCCCTGGATGTATGGTTAAAATTATCAAACTGTCACAGTATCTTCCTAGTCCAACTAATGTAATGTCAAATTAAAACTTACATCGTGTTGCTAAATCATATGGGATTAAGTGTCTGAACCTGATAATCTCTTTCATAGGTCTGGTTGCATTTCATTATGACTACTAATTAACTTGTCTTCTCTGTTATGAGTCTAAGCCCCTTGTGGGTAGAGATGCTGTCTTTCATCTCTACTTTACCAGCTCCTAAAACAGAATCTGAAATACAGAAATAATATCTGCAACAATACCATTTAATAAATGGTATCATAAAATCAGATAATGTACCATAAACCCAACCTCTTTCAATAGAAATGAAGAAAATGTGAAAAACTAGATCCTAGCATCCAGATGTTCTCTTAAAACTGGGTACTTAATAGTTTTAGATGTACTCTATTCCCAAATATAGGGGCAAATGAAATGTTTCACACTGATATAAACATAAAATTATATGTCTACATTTACCAATATAATAACAATTACTAATATTATTATTAATACTTTTTCCAACTTCAACAGTTCAAAAAGTCAGTCTTTTCCATGTAAGAAATATTTCTTCTTCACTTCGTAAAACTAAAAAGACTTTTGTAGATCAACATATTAGGGTCAGAGTAAACAAGTCTATTTATAGAAAATAATTTATAACTAGTAAGTTTTATTATTAAATGGTTTGATGCATTTTAAAATCATTAGCATGAACAGGAATATATTTACATAAATTAGATTATTTCTGTCAAACTAGAATGTGCATTTCAATAGCTTGCTAGGAAGTAATAATATGTTCAAGTAAATATATAGAAAATTTTTAATTCTTTCCATATTAACTGTTTTATACTCTTATTTGTTATCTGAGAAATGCTAGCTCATGAATTATTCATAACATCTAGCCAGCTTGGTTACATCAAGTGTCAGATTAATCAAGGAGGTAAAAAGTGCTGAGTTTTACATGAAGTATTCATTAAACTTGGTGAACTCATTAAAGTATGTTAATTAGGTAATAGACAAAGGAACTTGGTATTTGGTAGAGATTGGGCACTGTTAATACCTTGCTTTGTGCTAATACCTTGGCTGCAGTTTTTTCCCCTTTAATGAGCACAGGGAAAAGCTGATTATTCCAAATGCAGAAAAAAAATTACATGTGTTACGTGTTGGAAAAATTGCCCCAGGTGACAAAAGTAAACACATACCAAAGGAACAGGCACTGTAACAAAGAGGATATCATTTCAAATCTTCCGAAATTTCTTTTATACAATTTCTGTCATGAGAAAGCTATTGGTTTTTTTCTATTATTAAAAATATTTGAGTTAGCAATTACCATTTGACTAGTACAGTTTTTTATCCCAATCCAGATTGCTCTATATTACAAGTATATGATGCCTGTCCTTGTTTTATTGTTTGAGTTTTTATAACACCAAAATTTTGAATACCTGAGAGTATGTGTTCATTTGTAATTAAGACAAAATTTACAAACAGATTCACTTCAATAAAGAAATTTCCAGTTAAGCTACAGCTTTTCAAAGACTGTACTAGAAGTTTTGCACAGAAAGACCTGAATTTAAATGCAGAAAGAGCAAACATACATACCTTCCTGATATACCAACATGGAAATTGCACTAAAAAGATGGTCTCTGCACTCTTTCTAGTTTCATCTAGCTACTTCAAATGTTACCACTGATATCACACAAGCTAACTTCTCTGACTCAGTGTTACGCGTGAAAGTTTCCTTGTGCAAAATGGATTTTGTTCTTCAAAATAAAAATAAATGCTTCTCTCTGGCTGTCACAGATCTTAATATTTGGCCCTTTTTGACAATTACATGGTCCAGGGTATCCACTTTACAGTATATAGTCAGTACTAGTTGAAATCGAAAGAGCCCAACATGAATAGTGAAACAAATATTCAAACATTTTTTTTGTAAGACTTCATTTATATGGTATTTACTTTTCCCATTTTCTCTTCCTCCTGTGAAAATAACTGCAACTATGCATATTTCTTAACATAAAGTTATTAGAGCAAGATTACAATGTGTCACAGTTAGTCACCCAGGATACCACAGCTGGCTTCACTTAAAATATGACTGTATTCCTGCCAGAGACCAAGCTATAATATTAATCTTCCATTTTGAGATCATTATAACACATAGTCTCTAGACACAGGATCTCAAACTCAAATAAATTTAATAAATAAAGTAACTTCTTTTTATATGAGAAATTCAAAATATGAGTAACCTGAAAAGTGACATGAAGAAGAAATGGTAGGAAACAGGGAGTTAGACTTTTTGGAGATGGAAAGGGTATCTGGGGAAGGGGGAAGATGGATGAGGGGGCTATAGTAGTCAAATTGATCAAGAATGTATATGTACCAATTCCCCAAAACAAATGTAATCATTGTGTATTATTAACATACACTAAGATATGTATGTATTTTTTAAAGCTAAAGTGTATAGTTATCATCAATCCCAAAAGAAAAACATTCATTCTAAGGCCTCACACAGTTATACTTATCAAAAGCTGCTGCTAATTTTGGAATGAACCCATCTTTCCAAGGATGACTTCAGTTATACTCCTGCAATTCTTACAGAAATATATTCTTCAAGTTCTAAAATAATTTACATATTAAATGTCATATCATTTTTTCTAGTTACATTTCAAAGTTTAATTGTAGCACAGTCATTAAAGTAAAATAAAAATCAAAATATTAAATACAAGTTTCTGGTGTTACCTTTGCTTCTTAGACTGTTTCTCAAAGCGTCAAAATCTCATACAAAAAATACAGGCTCACTAAGAAAATCATGTGGACATATAAACAAAGAATATGAAGTTCAAGTCAACTGTGTCCATGAAAGCAATCCTTCTATAAGGATCAAAGGAGAAAAATCCCCACTTAAAACAATAAAAAATCAATACCTCCCATTCCCTATATGGAAACTGTCATTATGTTATATATGTGTTGAAGCCTTGGTCCCCAATGCAGCAATGTTCAGAGGTAGAACTTACAGATTAATCCATTAATAGACTCATAACTTGATAGATTGAGAGGTGATAGAAATGTCTAGTGGAAGTAAGTAGGTCACTGGAGGCCTGCCCTGGATGGACGTAGCTTATCTCTGTTGTCTCCTCTCCTCTTCTCTATTCACTTCTTCCTTTTCTCCCTCTCCTGTTCCCTTGTGCTTCCTGGCTGTCAAGAGTGAACAGCTTTTTTCTGTCATGCTCTTCCACCATATTCTCCTGCCTTGTCACAGGACTGAAAGCAATGAGGCCAGGTGACCCTGGATAGAAACCACTGAAACTCTGAGCCAAAATACATTTTTCCTCCTTTAAATTGTTTTTGTCCAACAATGGAAAACTGATCACACACATCCTTAATAGTCTATCATGACACTTTTTAAAGAAAAGCAATATTATAGGAAAAATTATTTTCTAAGTGATATAATTTGGTCTAGCAATGAATACCATCACCTCTGAACATACTAGAAGAGTTTATTTATGAGAAACTACTGTATTGGAATCCATAATAGTCCCTGCATGGATCATTCTCTGGTTACATATTCTAAAAGTGCTTTTCTTTAGCTTACTCACTAAATATCAAATATTCATTTTTACTTTGTATCAGTATTCTACCAACTTACTGATACTTAAACAAAAATGCTCTCTGATTACTTGTTAACCCAAGTCGCCTTCAGGTACTAGTTCAATGAGGGTCTGGCGCAAAAAGCTTAACTATTCCATTTTTTGATTCATATTAACTTTTATGACATGATCATAGAGCTAGCAAAAATTTATCATATGTTTTATTTTTTTAAAAAATACTGTATATATGATCAAAAAAGAAGAATCAGAATCCTGGAGCTGATTATTTCCAATTTATCTATGTCTAGCAGACCATATCCACTATTAAAAATATTTCCTAAATGAAAGCTAAAATTTTACTACTATAATAAAGCATATATAACTGAGAAATAATCCTCAAGATCATACTCATCTGTCTCAGAAAATGTTTTAGTACTTATACAACAAATACTATAACTATCTATTAACAAAATTCATGTGATTATGAAACACATAGACTCTACTATTTTATGTTAAACGTTAAGGTCTCTTATCAAACCATCTGTTATTTTAAAAAGAGCATAGCAATAATTTAATAATTTTAAACTGTTTCACAAACATTTCTGGAAACAAATGAAACAAAAACTATTGCATGGATAAAAAAAGTTTTATTACTGCTCCAACTTTGAAATTTTGTATCACACAGACAATGTGATTTTATATTCAAAGAGTATATCCTGCTTACCCTTGGGCACTACTAACCCAATTAAAGTCCTTTGTGTAAAAGCTTATCATAATCTTTCATCTAACTTACAAGAGAAATTTACCACATTACCTAATGGAGCTCCCCCAAGTTTGAGCAGGTGAGCAAGTAGGACACACAGTCTTCCATAACTGTTGGCTGTACATCTATCTTTATCAATTGAAAATTAAAGTAGAACAGGTTAGTAATTTAACAATACCATCAGCTATTTATTAGTTTATCATTTAAAACACAGCAGATATTTCCAATAATCTTTATTTAGCACATACAGAAATAACAATGATCTATCAGTTTAGAGACCTGTTAGTAAGGATAGATTTATTTGCTGGTTCGATTCCTAGGTTTAAAAAAAAAACCTCCAAAATATTAATAACTCAAGATCTAGTGAGAAAATTCTTCAAACATAAACTAATTATTAAAAACTATAATTTTAAAGAAATTGTATTTGTCTTGCAAAGCAGTGAATAAAGAGGTCTGGTTGTTTTGGATATTTTTTTTTTAATAAGTGCTTAAACAATACATTTTTACAGTAGAAAAATAGTAAAATCTACCCATAGATAAGGAAAGAGTCTGGATGATTCCTTATAGCTTCTCTAGCAATTATTTAAGAGTTGAAGAACGTATAAATCCATTTAGCCCATTCATATTAGGTCACAGCATTACAAAGAAATTAAAGAATCCACAGAGCCACAGTATTATTTGTTTTAAAAATAATTATTAATGAGTAGACTGTCTCTATAAAGCATTATTTCTTAAGA
>PVJX010014656.1:0-44369 GCA_004027295.1 Dolichotis patagonum | reverse complement strand
AAAAAAAAATAAAAATAAAAATAAAAAAAAGAAAACTGGCAAAACTGCTTGAAAGAATCCAAAGATAGACTATCAAATATTGAACACAGTCTTGCAATGTGTGATCATGAAAGGGAAGATCTCTTAAAAATAACAAGAGAGCAGGCCGTAAAGATAAAAAGACTGGAAGATGACAAGAGGATCTATAACTTAAGAATAAAGTATGTGAAGGAAGAAGCAGGAGACAAAACAGAGGAATTGCAAAGGCTATTCACAGAAATCATAAGGAAAATTTCCCAAGCATAGAAAAAGGAAATGATATACAGATTTATGAAGCATACAGAGCTCCAGCCACCTACAACCCAAACAGAGCTACACCTAGACACCTAATAATCAAGATCCCAGAAATTCAATATAAGAACAGAATATTAAAAGCCACCAGAGAAAAGAAACAGATCACCTATAAAGGAAAACCCATCAAAATCACAGCAGACTTCTCGACACAGACTATCAGATCAAGAAGAGCTTGGAGTGAAGTAATTCAAGCCCTGAAGTAGAACAACCTCCAGCCCAGATTGGTGTATCCTGCAAAACTCTCTCTAGAAATTTACGGAGCAACAAGATGCTTCCATGACAAAGAGGAACTTGGAGAATTTGTGACCGCCAATCCAACCCTACAAAAAATACTGAAGGACATTTTAGAGAGAGAGAACAAGAAAACGAGCATTTCAGGAACATTGGCAGAGAGGCCTCAGTGAACAGGGCAGACAGTGGAGTGGAACAGAAAAATAGACAACCAATGGTAGAAAAACAGAATAGCAGAAATAAGGCAGAGAAGATTGGCTGTAATCTCTAGTATGGATGGCCTTGAAATATTAACAGAGAGAAACACAGGCAGAGTAGATCAGGAGATAGGGTCCATTGAGATGCTCTATATAGGGAGGCAGTGGGACCCAAAACAAGCAGTGCACCCCATGGGAGTGAAAGGGGAGGAATTGTCTAAAAAAGGGAGGCAGAGGATATTGTTAATTGGATAACAAGATTTAAAATTTACATTTTTCTCATCACTCTGCTTGGATGGATTACGTGCTGCTCCAGTTTGTCTACTTACACTAGACTTGAGGACATGGTCAGCTATCCCAAAAATAAGAAGACATATTATGGTAATCATCCCCAGTTTCCTATCAACTTAATGTGAAGCCCTTTATAACTTATACTGTCTTATTATGACTGATCTTATTTGAATCTGGTTTGTTAGATTGCTACTTTATATTGACTGATTTTATTTAAATCTGTTATGATTGATAGCATCAAGTCTAAGTGTATAGGCAACTACACTGAAGATGACAAGATTCACTAAGATACCCACTCTGGTTTGAATATTACTTGCTTTTTAAGTCTTATAATGTCTCCAATGCTTCGTTTTTATTAATGTTGTTATATACTGCTGAGACACCATGGTAACCATTGTAGATCACCTTGTATTGTGCTTATATATGACTTTTTTGCTTCATGCTTTTCTAGGAATTGTTTTGTTTTATCTTGCTTTGTTTTGTTTTTACCTTTAATACAGAAGGGATAGATATACATTTAGACTCATGAATGTGTAGAGCTAATAAACAGTTTACAAGAACCAATTATATAACACATGTTGAAATGAACAACTACTTTGAAGAAAAAGAGACACTGCAGTACTCAGTGTTGATTCCATAATGTCATGATGTGTAATCCAGCAAAATTATCATTCTTTGTTCAAAGTGATTTTAGCTTGTTTTGTTTTGTTTTGTTTAAGTTCAACACACATGAAGGTATGGACAGCTGTTTTGAGGAGAATGAGAGACACTATGACAGCCATTCTCGGCTTCCCTGTTGTCTGGTCTTGAAGACCTGAAATGCCCTCCTTGTTCTGCTCACATCAATTCCATACTATGTTGTTTCATATGTGACAATATGGACAACTATTTGGAAGAAAACAAGAGTCAATACGATAGAGAGTGAATATCTCCAGTTGTCTAGTTTTGGAATTTATGTCCCTTACATTGCTTTCTTGTGATCCACTGTGTTCTGTTTTGTTGTGTTTAATTTTACCCTTTTGATATAATTGAATATATATTTGAGTGGGTAAAATGGATGACTATATTGCTGGGTTTTTTTTGTCAGATCATGGAACAGAACTGTTAACAGACTCACTGTTTGAACATCTACTTTACATGTTTTAACTTTATAATTTGAACAACTATTTGCAAGAAGTCAGTATGTAATTTATCAAGTAATAATCTCTTAGGGTTTTTGTTGTTGTTCTTTTCCTTTTTTCCTTGGAATTCTGTATTGTTGCTATCTTTTATTCTGTTTTGTTTTGTTTTGTTTTTTCTTTCTTCTCTTTAAATAAAATTTTTTTAAAAGACTTGAAATGAGTGAAATATATCTTCTAGAACTGAAATACTATTATTTAAAGAAAACTTTTAAAAGCCTCAAACATAAGATTATATATTACATGAGAGGTTATGAGCTATATGTGGGATATCTACATGGATTAGAGAAAATATGGAATCGAAAATATGTCAAAGACAAAATGACCAGAATAAGTTGATATCTTACATAGAAAACAGAGAATAAAGAAGAGAAACATTTGAAGACAGAATTGCTATGAATTTCCTAGAATGTGCCAAAGATTACTTGACAGAAAGCATCAAAGCCAGATTTTAAAAATGAAATTAACAACTTAGCAAGTATATCACAGGAAACCTGAAGATTGCTAAACACAACAGATGACTCCTCCTTGATTCTTGCCTTGCTCAATGTGATGGATGGTGGGGCCACTCACAGAGAATGTCAGAATGTTAGTATCACATCTTGCTTTGCATTAAATACTAAAATTAGCATACATTCTTAAATATATTATCATAGGTGGGTGTCAGAATCCTTCAGCAATAGTAGGCATTACATATATTAATTTTACTTCTGTAGAGGTTTTAATCATTGTTCTCGCTTAAATTGGGAATGTGCAAACATTGTCAGTAAAGGGCCAGGTAGTAAATATTCTAGGTGTTAGATTCCTTGTCTTTGTTGCAAATATTTGAATTAGCATGAAAGCACCATGGGCTACACTTAATGAAGATAGCAGAATTGCAAAAAATTTATTATCAGAAAATAAACAGCAAGATAAGTAAGCTAAAGTTTTACGATCTTTGGAATGTGCTACAATATGCAATCCGATTTGTTTTTAATCCTTTTATTTCATGTGTCAGTTACATTTGTGTGTGCAGCCTTCATTCTTCATAGTTCTGCTAGGTTAAAAAATACCTTATTTTACCAAGCTAAGGCAAGCAAAATATTATAGGCAAACAATACAATAGGAAAACATGGATTTGATTAGAAAATATCTAACTATAAACTATACAAAAGATAACAAGAGAGCATAAATACTAACTGTGTAATGAAGAAGTATGCCTTATAATTCCTAAAAAGAAAGGCATAGAAAATTAATTCAGTAACAAAAGAGAAATCATAAAAGAAGTCATGACCTGTGTAATAAAAATAAAGTGTCATTCTTCTGGAAGCTCCAAAACATTTATGTGAATACTCATGAAACAATCTTTGTGGTAAGACATACTAACCCAGAAGATATCCTCCAAAATAAAACTGCATTTGTGTGGCCATGTGCGTATATGCATTCACACACACACTTTTATAGCCTGGAACTCTATACGGTGTAAGGAGTTTCTGTAAAAACACACCAAAAACATGTTTAAAGGAAAGCTGGAAAATTACATTAGAATATATATTCAAGTACATATGAAAAAAAACACACATATATATCTTTTTTTTCTTTTGCTGAAACTAGAATTTTATAGAAAACAAAGTCACTCCCAGGAAGAAGAAAAAACATACATCTCTCTATTCACCTCAATAGGTACAATAATATCCTGTTAATTGTATATGTAACAAAGAAAAGGAGATTATAAAAGGTAGAGAGAAAAAAGTAGATAAATGGAAGGAATAAACCAGTGTTATGGATTTTCTTTTTTCATTTTGTATCTCAAACCTAAGGCTAAAGAAACAGGCAACCAGAAATAGCATCAAAAGATATGCGCAAAAAATAAAAACAAAAATCCAAAGTGTTTTCTAGCCAAAAGACCAGGAAAGAAACAATTAAACAAGACAATTTTAGAAAATAATTCCTTTATTCAAATCAAATGGCATAGACAAACTTGTGGTGCCACACACAAATCTACACCAAAGGTAAGATTAGAATTCACTCTCACCAGACAGTAATAAAGTACTCCAGTACTCATGCCCCATTACCACTGCAAGAGTGCATCAAAGAAGGTCAAGGGAGCTTTAGGGTTTTCATCCCTACCATCAGGTTCTGAAGCTTACTGCTCTCCAATCCCTGCTGTATCAGGGAGAACACATGGGAACCGGAGACTTGAGCTCCCTAACCAACAACAAAGGGCCATTCCCTCTCATAGGCAGGTGACAGTTCTTAAGTGCTATCCAGCCCAGGATTTCAGTGAGCCTACTTGGAGGGTACAAATGAGGCACATCCATTCCCGACTCACTACAACCCCCGCAAAAGGGGTATCAAAGGACACTCAGGGAAGCTAGCACTTTCACACACAGCCAATGGTAAAGAGGTGCTTTCTGCAAGTTAGGAATCAAGATTTCTTTTCCCACATGGTGAAGAAGCATCACTGCTCCTCCTACAAGCATGGTGACAGAGGAAACTAACTACAATTAAAACCTTCATATCTTAATAAAAATGTCAAATTTTTGATTTAACATAACTCAGCATACAAAGACCCAGACAGTCTCAAACTGAATGGAAAAGACAATTCACAGATGCCAACATCAATGGAATAGAGCAGTTAAGATTACCTGCCAAAGACGTTGATGAAGCCATAATTTTAAAAATATCCCATGGATCCATTATAATCACTCTCTAAACAGATAAAAACATTGAAACTCAACTAAGAAACAGAAAGAAAGAAATTGAAATTTTAAAGAAGAAACATGCAGAAATTTAGACGAGAAACACAATAAATAAATAAATTAAAAAGTATTAGTACAGCAGGATGGAAAGACAGGAAAAAATGTCAGTAAATCAAAATAAAAATATAAAAGAAGAGATATAATAGAGACAGAGAGAAAGCAAGATTGGAAAAATGCAAAAATAGAGGATAGAGTAAAAAGCCAACTACAAAGATTCCATACTCCTAAATTCCATGCAACATTCTTGAGATCATAGAGTGATGCAAATGAAGGAAATATGTGGTTTCCAGAAATTACAGAGGGATTGAGGGCTAAGGGCATGTTAGTAGGTGTGACTATAAGAGTCTGGCTCCTGCTACCCCTCTGTTAAAGAAACAGTGGTGATGGGAATGTGCCCTCACTGTCTCAGTGTCCTTGCTAGTCTAGTAGCAACACTGTACTCTAGTTTGTAAGATGCTATTAGGAAAAGATTGGCGAATGTACTGTCTCTATAAATTATTTCTTACAGCTATATGTAAACTTACATAAAACTTATTAAAACATTATTAAAACATTTTTACATGGAGCTATGTAAAAATTTAAACTTTCATAAAAATAACTGATTCTGGAGTACGGCGTGCCTACTTCATTTATTTGGGAACTGGCTAGGAGACTGGTAAAACAAACTTCTGCATATGTCTGAGTGGTTCAAGGAGGCATAGGGTTGAGTGCCATATCTGGTTTTTGGCCCCTTCCTCTCTGGCACTGTTCCCCTGCTCTGAATCCCAGGTGCTGTAGACAAAGCAGCTTTCCTCCACCATGCCCTTCCATCATGGTGCTGCTGACTTGGAGATAGATGACCATGGACTGAATCCTCGGAAACCAGGAACCAAATTAAAGTTCGCACCTTACACTGTGTATGTCATGTGTTTGATCTCAATAATGAGAAAGCTGATACATTGAATGTTATACATAGTATAGAAATGATCCCTGAAAGTATAGCCTATATTTGTATATAGGATATATACAATTTTTTTAAAAATGTAGAAAATCCACCAATATCCATCCATATATATATATATGAAATTTCAAGAATACCAGGCACAAAAATCCTGAAAAAACAAAATTGGAGGTCTAGCACAGACTTTAAAACTTGCCTTATACCTAGAAACTTCAAAGCACACAGAAAAACAAAATAGAATCAAGAGTTCAGGAATACACAGTCACATCTATGATCAACTGACTTTTGACAAGTGTACCAAGATCCATACACTGGAAATAATTGTTTAATTAAATGAAACACAAAACCAAGAAAAAAAATACCACAACTGTGTCATGTTGTTGCTTATAACTACACGGCTCGATTAGCATAAGGCAAAAATACTCAGCTGGACCAAAGGATTTGTATGTTCCAGTCTTTAATTAGCCCCCTTGTCAACCCTTGCCACATGTTTCCCACCGCTTTCTTTCACAATAGCCGCCTATCTGTGCTGTGTGCCAACCTCTCCCCATACCCAGGATTTGTAGTTACTGTTATTGGTAGTAAGATTGCCTACCTCAGTACTCCCCTTACCCTGCCTTTCTTCCTGTCTTTAATCTGGATTAATTTATTTTCTTTCAGTTATGACTTGAAAACTTGCTCATTGATACTATAAGACTGAAACAAGAATACTTATAAACTGACCTTATCTATTTCATTTGTAATATTTGTCTCAGTTACAACACTAAAAATGTATCTATGATCATGTGACTATGTGATCATGTGATCATCTGTCCTTCTTTATAAAAATATGAAACCCATGAGAGCAAAAGCCACATCGAATTAGGTTCAACATTGAATCTCAAAAGTATCACAGGTCACTTTTCAAATACACTGGTGGATATATAATTAATGATGTCATCAAAGTTGTTGATAAATAAAATGAGCAGATTAGATACATAGTTCCTGTTATAATTTTCATGAGATAATTTTCTCTAAGAAATCATGTTGAAACACCCAAAAATTCCCCCCAAAAAAGTCAGAAAAATCTATTGTTTGATGCAAGAGCAAATAACTGAATTTTACATTGATAAGACAACTGGCACTTAACAAGTCACTGACCCAGTAATATACTTTAGTTATTTTTGTGTACTATAGACCTCACCTTACAGTTTCAACAGACATATTTGTCATTAATAATAATAGCAATATGTAGAATTCTATTGCATAATATGATTAAAATATTTTGTAATTGAAAGAAATATCATCTGCTTATTTTCCAAATGAGAAAAAAACTTGTGGATATTTAAATTTTATTTTAAATTATCATTTTAGCTTTAATAGCTATTATAGATACTAAAACAGTAGCTCATTACCTACAGGTCTGTAACTGAAGCAAATATGTTTTTAATAAATAGAAGAATGCTGAAGCTTTAAAACTATATTAATATGCAAAGACATGGCTTAAAAATCAAATGAAACTCCAAGGTTCAAATATTATTTCTTTATATAAGAAATATAATAAGAAAACTATTAAAATGATCTTTATTATTTATAATACTATTAGCTATCAGACATTCCACATTATTCCTGCCTTTATTTAAATGTACCAGTAGAAAATAAGTTTCCTTCATACTAGATTGAGTCAAAAGAATAGTCTAGATTCCGAATGTAAAATTGGAGTTGGGGTAGGAATGTTATATCTGATCCTGAGTGAATGCCTCACTCAAGTGAGTGGTACTTCATCGCAAGGCAAAACTTCCCTATTCAGAAACACATGGAATTTTGAGATTCCTTATTTTTTATCAAATTTCCCACAAATTATTGCATATTTACAAAGTGTGTTCACCAATTTAGTTTAAGAAAAAGCATATTCCCCCAAACTCTTAAATCTCTCTGATGAAATAAGCTTCTGATATCTGGTTTTTAAAAACAGAAGTTCTCAGGGAAAAAAACTTCAAATAAAGGCATCCAGTACATCAAAGTTGAGTTCCATGAAAATCACAAAGGTCAACTACCAAAAATTAGCGTCCTCACATAAGCTTTGTACTATCTGCTTTGGGGTTCATCTAATTGTATCTAATCCCATATCAGTTTCCCAAATCTTTGCCTACTGAAAGATTTTATCATAAGGCTATCAAAATGGACTGTGGCAGTGTTACTTTGTTTTCTTTCCCATCCCTCCAAAGCAGTTCATTATTCTTTACCATTTTTTTAAATGACATTTACTTTATTCTCTAATATTTGTGGAAATGATGGCCTTCAGCAAACTAGACAACAGTGAGAGCTAAGAACAAAACAAAATAGCCAGTAAATACTCCAGGCATAATGATGGCAGGCTTACTTAACCCCTATCTATTACATCTCCCTGCTAGGTTTTTCAGAAACGACAAAACTTTTAATATAGTATTTTTTTTTCTTTTTTCCTTTTTTAAACATTTTATTTTATTTATTTATTTTGAGACAGGGTTTCACTATGCTGTTCAGGCTGGCCTTGAACTTATTTTATAGCCGAGGCTGGCCTCAAACTCACATGATCTTCCTGCCTTAACCTCTGGGGTGCTGGGATTACAGGAATACACCACCATGCCTGGCTAATACAGTATTTTCTGTGGAGGAATTTCTTTCATTTAAATGTATCCAGCTGTGCAAATCCATGCATGTTATTATGGTTCTATTTTAATATTTTAAAAATTTAATAAGTTTTAATTACCTTTTCTATTATGAACACATAATGGATTCTTGTGCAGGACCAATGGACATACAGTTGACCAAAAAATAGGGAAAAACTAATTTAAGAAGATCACACTTTAGGAAACTGGTTATAATCCAATTTGTAGATAGCAATCTTTAATCTTATAATTATTTTTCTTTCACTATTGCTTGAAGACTCGCTACCATTGTGGGATTTTGAAGCCACAGAGCTATTCAGAGAACAGCCCAAGGGTTATAGAGAATTCTTCATTATTTCCTAGTGAGTACCAAAAGTATAGAAACAAAACAAAAATGAAATAAAATGCAAACTACCATATTACTTACTTTGCTGTACCAGTCAACTTCAGTGTGTTAAGAACTAAGCTTTCAGGAGCACAATGGTAATATGTCCAAATATCCAAAAATTTAACTTTTCATTATGTAACAGATGGAATCTATTATTTTTTTAAATTGCAGACAAATTTGTTTTGTTTCTCCCAGTGGAGATTTTTGAGTATTTAATTAAAGGCCTCATTGCCCCATCATTAAATTCAAAGAAGCATATCTAATGTGAACACTTAAATGTAATGTCACTCATTAGTCTTCAATGAAGAGAAACTTACTCTTTCTCTAAAGAGCAGCTATAAAAATAATACCTGTCACCTGCAAAATTATCTATTCCCAAGATTATTAATGTGCATTTAATAACTTTGAAATATGTCTTTGCAAAATTACTATGCAAGTTTCTTTCTTTTTAGATTTACCCGTGAAAAGGTTAAATAAAGTCAGAAAGCCTGGAGCTGTCAAATGCCTCAGGACACCAGGACAACTCAGAATCTGAATGTTTTGTAAACATGTTTGGCATGGAACCGTTTAAATTTCTTTACTACACATTTTATTATTGCTCCGGAGTCCTGATAGCTGTTTTCATAATGCCTTAGCCATAAAATTTGGCATTATATAGTTAAAAATCACCAGCTCATTTATCTAAGACCTAGTCAATGAGAATGCTGATTTTAACATCAGTGCCACTTCCTGACTTCGTAACTTGCAACTCAGAGACAGTATAAGGCCTCAACTGTAGTTGATCAATAATTTCTTATCTACCTTATCACCACTACGCTTATCCTATCATTATTATCGTTATAATTTGTGATTACTAATTCTTGAAAAATATATTTAGAACTATTCTATCCATATTGCATTTCTATAATCAGTGATATGATATGCAGATTGGCCATTGACCCGTGATAGCCCTCTTAAGTCCACTGCTTGCTTTTCTATTAGGACAAAGAAAGTGCTAATTACATTGCTGTTATTCAATAAACATTTGGACACTTTTTAATTTTAAAGACCCATGAACTATCTGCATTTGTAAAAAATACCCGTATGACTGATATGACAAAGTCCATACTTTTATTGAACACTTTAGATTTTATCTAGTATGTTTTGTATTAAAATCTATTGCTATGCTTTCCTCTTTGTTTGTTTTTATCATTTTCGGGATGAAACATAGGGTCTTGTGTATACTGCCCAAGCACTGTACCACAGATCTGTGTCCCTAACCCAAACTCGACTGTAGTTGAGCTTCTTTTTAAAGAACTTATTTTTATCTGATACTTCATTATACATGTGAATGGGGAACATGTAGTGCTTCCATACATGGGTACACTGTATGCTGTTTAAATGAGAATAAACGTACCTACCTTCTCACCACTATTGATATGTGATAAAATGTTATTTTTCTAGGTCTACTACTGCCTTATTGAAATGCAACTAATCATCAAGCAAAATTCAATACCAAATGCCTTAAGATTCATGAAAATGACTTACAGAAGCACCTAAATATTTCATTATAGACACTTGCCTATGCATTCATTCTCTGATAAAACAGTGAGTGACAAAATAATGTTGTTCTATTTATTTACTTATTCAACAGAGTTTATTTTCTCATACAGACATAATACTATATACTAGAATTATGGACATATAGAATACATATATCCTAAATTAGAAAAATATTGTTTTCTATATTCTAAATAATTCACTGTATCCTCTTACAACAGTAATTTGAACTACAGAAACCTAAAATTAGTGTGCTGTTTCTGGAATAGCATCAATGTTCCACAAAGGTTTAAAATATTTTTCTTCTATGCCTTCATAATAGTTACTAGACTATGGGAAAGCTGGAATTTATCCTCCTAACTGTTTTTGTGCCCCTTATTGAACTTTACTCCACTCTCCCTGCTCTTCTCAGCTTCTTGTGATGACTGCTTCGTGCAGTTCTTCCATGGATTCAACTCCTTAGATTCCATAAATAATTGAGAATATTTCATGTGATGCTTTTCTTTCTGTGCCTGACTTGTTTTATTTAACATAATGACCATTGAGTTTGTTAATATTGCTTCAAATGACAAGATTTCATTCTTTTGCGTGGCTTTAAATCATATTCCATTATGTGTATACAAGGCCTGATAACTACATGAATGTTTACACTTCAAAAAGTATATTGTAATAAAAGGTACAGTGACATTAACATCCTTCAAAACACTGCAGGAAGCTTCAAATACACTTTATAGCATTGTTCTTACTGCTTCCTGAAGAAATCCTGGAAGCTCTCTCTTGGAAATGTCATTAGGTATGCTATCATGGCTATCTCAATGTTCTGCATGGTTTAGAGCAATTTCTGTGAAATACAAAACATTATGATAAATCCTAATCTGCCTTATTCACCAGATCTGGTGAGAAAGATTATGGCTCTTCTCTCAAAATAACAGCAACCATGAAAGGCAAACCCTTTAAATCCATTCAAGACATCTAAGCAGCACACAACCCAGTAAAAGACCTGAAAGATTTCTAGAACTGGTTCAGAAAGTATGTTTTTTACTATAATTTTTAAATTTAAACATTCACCATATTGTTAAAACACACTACATATATTTCACATTTTTATCATTCATCCACTATATGTAGCTAGTTGATTCTTTATTTTAAATATTGTGAATAACACTGCTAAGAACACAAAAGTATAGGTACTTTCTTGGTTCAGTACTTCCACTTCTCTGAAGAAGTACCCATAGTACGCTTGATGTATGAAAGGTAGTTCTATTTTTCATGTTATGTGTATCTCCATACTGTTACTATCATAGCTGTACTAATTTACATTCCCAGGAAATGTGTATATAAGTTTCCATTTCCCTACATCTTTGACAGCATTTTTTTCTTTGTATTTTTGGTGCTAGCCTTTCTGCCTGGCATGACATGATCCCTCACTGTGCTTTTGATTTGCTCATCCCAAACAATTAATGAAACTGAGCAGTTTGTACCATGTTTATTGGCCATGGACATGTCATTTCATTAGAAGTGTCCATTTTTAACTTTAGCCCATTTTTGATTTGTTTATTTGGTTTTCATGATGTTGATCTTTTTTAAATTTCTGGTATAGTCAGTATATTCATCCCTTGCCAGATGAATAGTTTACAAATATTTTATCCCATTCTGTGGGATGTCTCTTAAATCTGTTGATTAATTTCTTGGTTTTTAAAAACTTTGTAACTTAATAGAATTTTATTTGACAATTTTTGCTTGTTTTTCCCTGTGCCTTTGTGGTCCTATCTTTATAAGAAATACTTTTTATTCCAGTGTCTTGAAATGTTTCCACTATGTTTCTTTCACTAATTTCTTGTTATCACATAGATTCAGGCCTTTGAATCATTCTAAATTGCTGTTATTGCAGTTGATAAGAGGATGAGATATAATTTTATTAATATATATGCGTAATTTTTCCATCACTATTTATGTATATTTTGGTGACTTTGTTAAAAATCAATTGGCTTTGTGATCATGAATTAATTTCTGCATGCTTTACTCTGATTCAGTGCCACATGTGTGTTATTATAGTTTTATCCTATATTTTGAAATCATATATTATGATGTCCCTCATCATTTCCCTCTCAGGATTCTTTTGACAATTCAGTGCCTTCTATGATTCCATATAAACGTTTCATTTGTTCTTTGAAATGAACTACATTGAATTTATAGATTATTTTGGGCAATATGGTCATTTCAAAAATGTATTTCCTACAAAACATGAACTCCACAGATCTTTGTAATTTTCACATCACCAATAATTTCTTTCATCAGTGTTTTATGATTTTCATTGTAGAAACTTTCACAACCTTCATTAAATATATTCCTAAATATTTTATTTTTATAGTTGTTGGAAATGGAAGTGTTTTCCTAATTTCTATTTCAACAAATTCATAACAGGTGTATAAAATTGCTACCATTTTATACATTGACTTTACATACCCTGCATTTTTACTAGAACTGTTTATCAGTTCTAATGCTTTTTGATGAAGCATTTAAATTTTTCTACATAAAATCATGTCATCTACTATTCTGAGTATTTTGATTTCTTCTTTTCCAATTTGATACCCTTTATTTCTTTGTCTTAGAAAGGTTGCCAGTATTATATTCACTGTGAGAATAGACCCAATAGGAAACATTTTGGAATTTTCCCTGTTCTTTGTGACGCTGGTTGTGGTTTTACATTGCAGCCTTTGGTACTTAGAAGTATATTTCTTCTAAGCTTAATTTTTAAGAGGTTTTTTTTTTTTTAAAGTATGGTGAAGGTATATGAAACCTTACAGAATGCTTTTTTTCTCTATCTATTCAGATAATCACATGTTTTTGTTCTTCAATCTGTTGATGTATTTATCACATTACTGATTTGCACATGTTGAACTGGTCTTACATGCCTAGATTAATCCCACCTGATCACATTATGTCATCTTTTATAATGTGCTATTGAATTTAACTTGCCATGATGGAGAATTTTTCATCTATTTTTATCAGGGTTATGGGTGTATAAGCTTCATTATTCTTGTATATTTACATGTTTTTTGTATAGGATTAATATTGGCAGTAAAAGAATCTGCAGTCCCTTGCATTTCAGTTTTTAAGAAATAGTTTAAGAATAACGGGAATTAGTTACTTTTTATGTGTTTTCTAGGTCAGCAATGAAGTCATCCAGTCCTAGACAGTTTTTAGACAAGAGACCTTTAATTTACACTTCACTTTTTCTTATTATTAATTTAGGTAGGGTGTATATGTTCATGAATTTTTTAATTTCTTCTATATTTTCCAGTTTCTTAGCATGTATTTGTTCATCATAGACTCTTACCATCATTTTGCATTTCTGTTCTATCAGTTTTAATGTGTCCACTTTCATATCTTTTTATTTATATTTTTTTCTTTGTTTAGGTAAAGATTTTTCAATTTTATTCATTCTGTCAAAAACCCCATCTCTGATTTATTGATCATTTGTTTCAGTTTCATTTTTGTTTGCTTAGGCTCTGTCTTTATCATCTCTTTTCTACTGTTAATTTTGGGGTTTTTTTCAGCTTTGCAAGTCCTTAAAGAACGTTCTTAGGCTGTTTATTGGAAATCTTTTTATTTTTTGTGTCTATTATAATTTTTGATATGTGCTATAAAAACTTTTGAAGTATGCTATATTTTGATGTATTCCCATAAATTTTGCTCTTACTATTATTTTGCTCTATGTCAGACTCTGGTATATTGTTTTACAATTTTTCTTGTTGTCTTTGTTCTTTTATTTATTTTTTTTATTTTGAAGGGAGTAAAATACAACAAAACAAGACAGAACAAAGCCAATCGAGACAATGCACTGAAATTGGTACAGAACTTCAGAGCAGGATACCGGGATAACAGTACTAGGTACCATAGTATATCTTTCTATCTTCACAATAGTTGTCCATTCAATCAGGTATAACAAAATCAAACCAAAACCAGAACATTATAAAACCTATCAAAACACAAAATATTGAATTTAGCGAAACAATAAGAACAGAGCAAAACAGTGAGGCATTCAAAGACAAGATAGAAGGAAATCCCCCATATTTGCTATATTAATACTGTCATCCTACCAAGAGATGCTCAGACCTCTGGCCCCAGGTCAGCATGATCAACCCAACAATACAAGCATTTAGTTGCTTTATGTGCCTTAGTTGCTGTCAGCTCCGGCTGTCCTGACACCATCCAAGTGCGGTGGGGGACGGGACATTTGATTCTCAGCCAGCGTGGCAGTAGGCTCACAGGAGACTGACTTGTCCTCTTCCTGGCTTGCCCGCCGCTCACTTGAGCCGGCTGCTTACCAGGAAGAAGGGTGTGTTGCGTTCTTACTCAGTCTCCCAAGATCCAACATGGCTGGATCTTGGCAGACGCTGACTTGTTCTCTTCCTGGCTCACCTGCTGCCACTGCTCGCTACTGCCGCAGCCACCTGTGTTACAATTTTCTTTTGTTTCTATGACTTGCTAAATTTATTCTTTAATTTTTTCAGTTTCCAATAAGTCACTTTGAACACATAATTTCTATTCCTATGTATTTTTATACCTTCATTCTTGTTGATTTTAGCTTCATGCTGTTGTGGTCTGAGAAGATATATATGTTCTCAGATTTTCTAATTAATTAGTATATTTTAGGTACATATATAACCACATTCATCATAAATAATTTGTACCTGCACATTATATATCTTGATTCTTATTTTCCCCATTCTCATATTTTCCCTTCACCACCTCTTCCCCTCCTTATTTACAAAGCTTTGCTTCCATTTTCCCCTTTTCTCATATTTTTCTTTTCCCTTCCTCCCTTTCCATTCTTCCCTTCCTAGTTCCCCTTCACATTTGAACAATTTAGAAGTTTTGAGACTTGATTTGTGCCTTAATATGATCTCTGCAACAAACTATTCCAAACACTGAGTAAAAGAATGTGTACGGTTACTGTGGAAGAAAGGTTCAGTAAATGTCTGCTAAGTCCATTTGAACTACAGTGTGGTTCAACTCAATGTTTCTTTGTTCATTTTATAATTTGACCATTGATGAAAACAGGTGTTGTAAGTCACCAAATAGTATGGTGTTGGAGTCTATATTTTTACTCTTGATCTAGTAATATTTGCTATACATATTTTGGTAATTTACTGTTTGTTCATGTATCTTACAACTGTAACTTCTTGGTGAATTGATCTTTTATCAATGCAAAATAACTTCCATGGGTTATTTTTATTGTTCATAATTTTTGTTTGCATGTTACATCTGTTGGCTTCAACTTCAGTCTGTATGCATTTTTACTACTTGTAGGCAGCAAAGAGTTGAGATTTGTTCTTTTTCCCTTCCTTTCCTCCTCCCCCTCACTACTTCCCTTTCTCAAATGAGCATTTTCTTTCTATTTCCTATGCATTCTGATCCTTATTTACACTTTTATTTTCTCACACCAGACAAAACAATGTAATATCTACACATGTATGTCCAATTAATTTCACTTAAGAGTATGACATCAAGATCTACCCATTTACCTATAAATGTCTGAAATTTAGAACTGCTTTTTTTTTGTACCAGGGATCAAACTCATGACTTTCACTTGCCAGGCAGGTGCTTATGTCACTGAGTTAAACCTCAGCCCTAAATTTATCCTTTATGGAAGAGTAGTACTCCACTGAATAAAAATAACCACATCTTCTTAATCCATTCATTCATTGATGGACATCTGGGCTGTTTCCAACATTTTGCTATTACAAACTGTGCTGCTATATATATGGGTGTGCATACGTCACTGCCGTATGATGTGTTTAAGACTTCTGGGAAGACACCAAGAGAAGGAATGATTAATTCATATAGAACTTCTAGTTTTAGTTTTTTGAAGAATTTCCATATTGTTTTCCACAGTGGTTATACCTGTCTACATTCCCACCAACAGTGGAGGAGGGTTCTTTTATCTGCACATTCCCTCTGGCATTTGTTATTGGTTGATTTCTTGATATTGCCATTCTTTTTGGTGTGAAATGGCATATCAGTGCTGTTTTAATTTACATGTCTCCAAAGATCAGTGATGTTGAATACTTTTTCATATATTTATTTCCTGTTTCTGCTTCTTCCTCTGAGAAGTGTCTGTTCATTTCAGATGCCCATTTTTGTATTAGGTCTTTAAATTTGGTGATCTGGTCTTTTTGAATACTTTATACATTCTAGATATTAATCCCTTGTCTGAGGAAAAGCTGGCAAAAATTTTTCCCACATAGTGAGTTGTTTCTTTACTCCGTGGATGATTTCTTTTTTTTTTAATTTTATTTTAAAAGGGAATAAAACTAAACACAACAAAACAGAACAGAATGGGACATAAGAAAGCATAAATTTCAAAGCTAGACAACCAGAGATCTTCACTATCTGTCATATTGTCTCTTGTTTTCTTCTAAACGGTTGTCCTTATCTTTGCATATGGAGAGCTCATACTAAATAACATAGCCAATCATTTCACACAATGTGTAGTTCACTGGCTCCCACTTGCCAGGCAGGGGAGAGGGGGAGGGGGACACAGGATGGGGGACAGGACGACATGAGATGTCTGACTCTCAGCCCACACACAGCAGGATCACAGTAGCCCCCCAGAGACAGGAAGAGTTCCTTGTTCTCCCGGCACCCTGAGTCAACCACATGGTGCAGGTCCCCTCGTGCCAGGGCCTCTCTTCTTCGGGCTGCTGAAAGTTGGCCACACTCACAGCTGCCACCCAGAGAGGGGAAGAGTTCCTTGTTCTCCTGGCACCCTGAGTCAATCACACTGTGCAGGTCCTGATGTGCCAGGGTCTCTCTCCTTCAGGCTGCTGAAAGTCTGCCACACTCTCAGCTACCCCCAGAGAGGGGAAGAGTTCCTTGTTCTCCCAGCACCCAGAGTCAACCACATGGTGCAGGTCCGAGGCGCCAGGGTCTCTCCCCTGTAGGCCCCCCAAAGTCTGCCATACTCACCTGCTATTTCTGATGAATTGACCATTCCATTTCCAAAGTTCTGAAATGGCCAACAGACCACAGAAAGAATTCTCTTCAGGCTCCTGTTTGAAACCAGCAGCTACAATGATCTGCTCGCCTTGCTTCAAGGCCACGGATGATTTCTTTTACTGTGAAAAAAACTTTTTCATAAGATGAAATCAATTTGTTAATTCTTTATAATGTTTCTCTTGTGGTATGCATTTTGTTCATAAAGTCTTCTCCTACCTCTATGTCTTCAAGAGTTCTACCTATTTTTATCTTCCAGCAGATTTAGTCTTTATGTTTTGATATTCATGTCTTTCATCTGTTTTGATTTTAGTTTAGTACATGGTGAAAGACATGGGTCTGATTTTTGTTTTCAGCATGTCGAAAGCCAATTTTTCCAGCACCATTTATTAAAGACACCTTCTTTCTTCCAATGAGGCTGTTTGGCCACTTTGTCAAAGATCAGGTAGCTGAGTGTATTTGGAGTTGTTTCTGCATCTTCTAATCTGTTCCACTGATCATTGAGTCTGTCTTTTGGGCAATGCCATCCTGTTTTTAATACTGTATCTTTGTAGCATGGTTTAAAGTCAGGGATTGTGATGCCTCCTAATTTGCTTTTGTGGCCCAGAATTGTTTTTGCTATTCTAGGCCTCTTCTGACTCTAAAAAGATTTAGGATTGTGTTCTCTGATTCTGTGATTATATTATTGGTATTTTGATTTAGATTTTATTTATTAAACCTGTATAACAATTTTGAGAGTATGGCCATTTTCATTTTTCAGGTTCTTCCTACCCGAGATGAGAGGTATCTTTCCATATTCTGATATCATCTTCAGAGTCTCCTTCTTCAGAGTACCATAGTTGGTAAAGATCTTTTACCTCCTTTGTTAAATTGATTACCAACAATTTCTTTTTTTTATGCTATTGTGTAACATGTGGTTTTCCGAATTCCTCTTGCAGTGAGTTTGTTTATTTCTATGCAGGAATGTTAATTGACTTTTGAGTGTTAACCTTGTATCCAGCTACATGACTTAATTTAGTTATGAAATCTAGAAGTCCTTTTGTAAAGGTTTTGTGGATTTCTGCATAGAGTATCATGTCATCTAGAAATAATGATAATTTAACTTCTTCCTTTCCTATTCCATTTATTTCTTTCTCTTATCTAATTGCTTTGGCTACTGTTTCTAGAACTATATTGACTAAGACTGGTGACCGTGGACATTCTTCTCTTATTCCTGATTTTAGAGGAAAATATTTCTGTTTGTGTCCATTTAGTATGATGTTAGCTGTTGGTTTGCTATAGAATGCTTTTATCAGCTTGAGATAAAGACCATCTATTCCAATTTTCTATAGGTTTTCTATCATGAATGGGTGTTTGACTTTGTAAAATATTTGTTCTGCTTCTATTGTGATGCTCACATAATTTTTGCCCTTTGTCTGATGATCTGGTATATTAAATTTATTGATTCATTTATGTTGAACCATCCCTGAATCCTGGGTTGAATCTTCCTTGGTCATGATATATAATCTTCTTGATGATTTGCGGCATTTTGTTTGCCAGTATCTCATTAGGGGTTTTTGCATCTATATTCATTAGGAACAGTGGCATGTAGTTCTCTTTTTGGGTTATGTCTTTCTCTAGTTGGGTATCAGGGTAATACTTGCTTCCAGGAATAAGTTTAGGAGTATTGCTTCTCTTTCCATTTCATTAAAGAGTTTGAAAAGTAATAGAATTAGGTATTCTCTGAATTTCTTGTAGAATTCAGCAGTGAGTTTATCAGGACCTGGACTTTTCATTGTTGATGAATTTTTAATTATACCTTCAATTTCATTGACTAATATTAAGTTATTTAGAATTTTTACATCTTCTTTCAGCTTTTGTAATTCATATGTATCTAGAAATGTGTTCATTTCTTCTGTTTTCCATCTTATTAGAATAAAGTGGATATTGATGATCTTCTGAATTTCTGCAGGATCTATTTTCACTCTGTTGATTCCTGATTGCATGAATTTGAGTCTTCTTTTCTTTTTTATCAGGTTGGTTAATTGTATTTAATCATTTAATGAATATATTGTTATTTAAATAAGTAATTTAATGTTTAATTGCATTTAATCATTCAAAGAATCAACTCGAATTAGTTGACTGTTTATTTAGCATCTATTGCATTAATTTCTGCTCTAATATTTTGAATTTCCTCCCTCATACAAGCTTTGCCCTTTAATTGCTCTTCCTCTAAAAGTTTGAAGTTCAACATTAGGTTGTTTGAGCTCATTCTATTTTCTTGATGGAAAAATTCATCACTATACATTTCCCACTTAGAACTACTTTTCTTTGGTCCCATAGATTCTACTATATTGTATTAGCTTTATCATTTATTTGTAGGTGCTCTTTAATTTCTTCTTTAATTTCATCTGTTTCATGGATTTGTTTAGGAGGTTGTTAAATTTCCATACATTTATAGGATTTTTTGTGGTTTCTTTTGCCATTGATTTCTAATTTCATTGCTCTATCATCTGCTAATATGCATAGGATAATTTCAATTTGTTTGAATTTATGCATGTTCTATGAGCGAGTATGATGTCTATTTTGGAGAACATCTCATATGCACCTGTGAAGAAGGTGGATTCTGATTTTGTGGGGTAGAACACTTTGTAGACATTTACAAATCCATTTGTTCAAAGGTTTGGTTTAGTTCTGATACTTCTTTGTTGATTTTTTTCTAACTGATGTATTTGTGACAATGGAGTAGTAAATGCCCCCATTGCAATTGTATTAGTGCTTATTTGATCTTTCCTGTCCATTGTTTTTTTTTAATATAGTTGGGTGCACCAGTATTTGGTGCATATATATTTGTAACTGTTATTTCTTCCTCTTGGACTGTTGCTTTAACAAAAGTATGTGGTCTTGTTTTTTATCCAATTGGCTAGTCTGCACATTTTAATTGAATTAACTCCATGTATATTCTAGGTTATTATTGAAAGACATGAATTACCTCCCATCATTTTAATTGTTTTATTATTATTTTTTATTTTATTTGATTCTTTCCTCCTGCATTATTATTTTTTGTGATTTGGTAGTTCTCTGTCTTGCAAGTTTCAGTTTTCTTCTTGTGCTTTTATATATCTATTTTTCTATTCAGTTTTGTATTTTGTATATTCATGTGTTTTCATTTTTTTCTAGTGTAAGAATTCCTTTAAAATATTTTATAGGGATGGTCTGGCAGTGATTAATTTACTCAATTTCTGCCTATCTAGGAAAGAAATTATTTCTCATTAAGTTGAGAAACATAGTTTTGCTGGGCACACTAATGCTCACTCTTTCTTTCTTTCTTTCTTTCTTTCTTTCTTTCTTTCTTTCTTTCTTTCTTTCTTATAAATACATCCCATTCTCACAAGGGATTTAGCTCAGCAGCAAAAGGGCCTGCCTGGCAAGCATGAGGTTTTGAGTTTGATCTCCGGTAACCCCCCCACTAAAAAAAATGTATATATCCCATTATCTTCTGGTAAAATGCTGAGAAATTTGCTATGAGTCTAATGGGATTTATAATATTTTATTGCTCAATTTATCATTTATATCATACATTTTTTCTGATTTCTTTGTAAACTCTAACTCTATTCTCTTGAACCTCACTGATTTCCTTAGGATCATTATTTTTAATTTTGTTTCTTTCATGTCATAGATTTAGATAGTCATGTCATATATTTATAAAAATTGGGATTTATATCTGGAATTCTTTTTAAAGGTTTCATGTTGCCTTTCTTGTTTCTTATGTCTGTGTTTATCTTTCCATATCCATTGTAATCGTTGTCTCTTCCAATTTGATTGAGTAACCTCTATAGAAAAATATTTTTTATCTATATAGGATATATTATCTCAGTTTGGTAGGTACTTTGGGTTTAGAGCAGCTCAGAAATGTAGTCTCTGTGAGAACCCTTCAGCCTCAATTGGTATATTTGTACTCAGCAGTGTATATGTACTCAAATCTAGAGTGGCTCTATAGGTTAGGAAGATAATTGCACAGCTTTTCAGTGGACACGGGATTCAAAGTTGTGTGTGCTCAAGCTCTACAAATTCAAGCCCTCATGGTAATGGGGCTTTTGGGAGCAGATACCATAGGATTTATGTTGTGGTATGTGCAAAGTTCTCTCCCCAGGTGCCTAAGAACAAGCACAGGTGACTTCACGTGTTGTGGCACCACTACTCACAGTTTCTGAGCCTCGGGATGTAAAGGAGAACATCCTTAGAATAGACAGGTTGAGTGTGCAAGACTGTTGGGCCTGTGGCACCAGAAGCCACAGTTCTGGAGTCACACAGTGGGACACACACTTGTTCAAGACTTGCACGATGAGCACAGATGGTGAGTTCTATGGCACTGATAATTACAGCCTCAGGGTATAGAACCCAGAGGGAGCTTCCTCAGGTCCCATGGGTGGCTTGTGCTTGGTGTTAGCACTAGTATCACTGTTAGCTATTTTCATGGAGCTGTGGAACCCAGACGATTTCGTCTCCAGACACCAAAGACAAACACAAGCTGTGTCAATGTTTTTATAACTAGAAATTATAATCCTAAATCCATGAACTGTGGAGGGAAATTACCCCCCAGTGATCTCAGGGGTATGTATGGAAAATGGGTGGGGTTTTTGCACTAACATGCATAATACTATAAGGGTAGGACACAGACAAGACCTTCCTTATGTCCAGAAGATCTAGTATATGTGGCATCTGGGGTTTGTGGGTTTGCTGTTTGTGGCACTGGAGATGCAGAACATAGATAAGAATGCCTCTCAGGGCTGTGGGGAAAAAGGAACTCTTCTGCACTGTTGGTGGGAGTGTAGACTGGTGCAACCACTGTGGAGGTCACTCTGGAAATTCCTCAAAAAGCTGGGTTTGGACACAGCTATTCCACTTCTGGGCATATTCCCAGAAGAACTGAAAACATCATACCACAATTATATATGTGCACCCATGGTTATAGCAGCACAATTTGTAATAGCCAGATCTTGGAAACAACCTAAGTGCCCATCAACTGAGGAATGGATAAAAAAGTTGTGGCATTTTTATACAATGTAGTACTATTCAGCTATAAAGAATGATCACATTGAGATATTTATAAATAAATGGACACGACTTGAGACCATTCTCTTAAGCGAAATAAACCAAACTCAGAAGGGTAAATACCATATAGTCTCCCTAGTATGAGAGTTGATAAGAGTATATAAGACTTTATGGTAAGCATGAGTCCCCATCTCATAGCTTTGAAGCCTTTCAATGTTTTTAATCATCAGTTGGAATGGTTTTATTCTGTTTTGTTTGACTATATCACGCATGATGATATGAACAGCTGTTTTGAAGAAAACAAAATATTATGACAGCTATTGCTGATTTAATATCATTCTTCTTAGAAGTCCTACCTTGCTTTTATTCTACTACCATTGGTTCTATCTATCACATTGTGTCTTATTGGGATTTGAATATGTGTGATAGTTTAAACAAAATTTTTCTATCAAAAATGAGATATTATAGTACCCATTGATCATTCTCTGTTATTTGGTTCAGAATGTCCTGTAATTCTTTCACTCTTTGAATGGCTTTATACTATTTTGTTATGTTTAATATTATTGTATTTGAAACTATACTCAACTATAGCAGAGTAAGAGATATTGTGATAGCTACTGTTGATGTCCGGTTGTCTTAATGTAAAGTACTGTGTTGCCTATGTTGTCCTGTTCTGATCTGCTCTGTACTGCCCTCTTTTGTTTTATTCTCTTTAAAATAAAATTTAAAAAAAAAAAAAGAATGCCTCTCAGTATTATGGATAGGTACTAACTGGATAAAGGCATGTGCCTTTGTAGCCATGCTCCTGTAGCTGTGAGAGATAGATGGACTTTTCCCTAGTCCCAAGGGATAAGATTGAGTGTCTTGGACTTTTACTACCAGTGGCTGTTGTCCCAAGGAATGGATTGGGAAGGACACCTTCTCTAATTTACATTGAGTAAATACAGGTGATGTCCAGGTATTGTAGCTGCTGGTGGCATTTATGTATTTATTTATTTATTTACATATTTATTTATTTATTTATTTATTTATTTATTTATTTATTTTGAGCTGCTGGACATAGCTGCAACCTTTGCCAGGTCCAAAAGGACTGTTAGTTATGAGTCAGGAAAGGAATTTGCACCAGAAAGCATAGTCCTGAGGCTGTGAGTCAGGGAGGAGATGTTCCTTCACTGCTGCTGGGTGAGCAGAGAGGTGCTAGGGGTTTGGGTGCATTCATAACACATTTATGTATTCACTGAACTACAGAATGTGATTGGACCCCAAGAAAGTGAGATAAGGGATGCCAGGCCTTGGTTATTAGTAGCCACAGTCCCAAGGCTGTAGGCTGGCTAAAATATCTCTGCAGTTGCCACAGGGTAAGCAGGGTGAGATTCAGGCTTGTGACTATGGAAGCTGATGGTCCTGAAGGTAAAATATGCGGAGAGGGGCTCTTTTTCACTCCGTCAGTCATGTACAGCCCGGAGATTTCTGCTAGAATCATCCGTCTTCTCCTACTGTCAAGGAGTCAGGATTGAAATTGAAGAACAAAATTTTTTTTCAAACTTTCTATGCTATTTAGGGTTCTCATCACTTCTGTGCTGGTTTCAGGAGTTCTCCCTAAATCAATGTCCTCAAAATACATATTTCCCCTTACTGTCCTAGTTCTTCCCTGTAACTTGTAAGCAGGACATCTCTATTTAGCAATTTAAATTTTCCTCCCATATCAAAGTAATTTTTGTCATGTTTTTATAAAGTCACTCAAACACATAGGATTTTTAAAAAATTTTTTTAAAAACCCATTTTATTGCTACTCCATTTAATTTCACTTAATTTATTAAATATTTCAAAAATATGTATTCTGTGAAAATTAATTGTGAAGTCAAGCTGGGTCTTTAGGAAAGCTTTTTCTCTGACATTCTTCTGTATTATCCTTCCTTCCTAACTCCAATACATACACAGAGAAAACAAACAACAGTTTGGAAGACATATGCTACTCTTTTAAAAAATGTATTTGCTTGTTAAATTTCTGAAACTTTCTCTCTGTACAATTAACTATGCCTTATTTTGTTCCCCCAATTATCTTTTTCATTTATGTCAAAATAATGCTATAGTTTTAACACATGTATTTATTTACGAGTGTAACTATTACAAAAGCCATGTAGCCATGTACCTCCAATACAGTTATATTCAAAACATAACCTAACATATAAAAATAATTAAGATTAATGAATGCTATAAATTTCTCTGGGAGAAATTTCAAAAAGAATTGTATGTCTAAATTATATAATTAAAAATACTTTACCTCAGAACATTTAATGTTTTACATATAGGATTATTAGCATCAAATAATTGTTTTTTCTGCAAATCAAGTAAGCAGGACACTGTAGCTTGTTAAAGATGATGAGAATATTTGTTTGTTTGTTTGTTTGTTTGTTTTGAATCAGGGATGTACCTTTGACTGTACTTGAATTCACTATGCAGCCCAGGCCAGCCTTTAACTCAAAAGATTCTCCTGTTTCAGCCTACTAAATGTGAGGATTACAACTGTGTGTCATCACACCTGGTGAGAATATAGTTGAAATGATTCATCATGAGTTTACAAAATAGGCAGACAGTTGATAAGAATCTGAAACTAATTTTATATTGTTTACAGACTAAGACATATAATCACTTTTAATAATAGTGATTTGTTTGCAGGTAACACTAATTTACTTCAAATCGACTTGACTATGTTATTGTGAAATCCATGGACAGTCTTCATACCTGAGTAGTCTTGATTATTCCATAAAATGTTATCAAGAATTGTGTTCTGGTTTTATTCTCAATCATGGCAGCCCCGACAACTTGATGCCTACATTCAACCAGTTCAGCAGCCTCAGAGAAAGAAAACCTTCTTTGGCAATGTCCCTGTAAAAGATTTTGGATTGAATCCTCTTCTTCAAACCTGAGAAAACCAAATTAAAACTTAGTAGTTAAAATTGAGTTATATGACTGTCCCAGGAAGTGAGAATTTGATTAGCTTCTTCTGAACTGCAGGAATCAAAATAAAGCATATATTCTCAAACACCAAAATCAAACATCTGTATTCCAAACAAGGGAGAAATGGAGGTTGGTCACACAAAACAAGAAATGTATTTCAATGCATGATGTATTTCAATGTTTATCTGCATGCCCATTAAGAATGGTGAGTATATATAGTATTATTTCCAAGAACACATAAATTTATTGAACTTTGCAACTGGACTAAGTTCTTTTCTGTCTCTTACTTTCTCTGTGCTCTTCCAAGAAATAGTAGGGTGCACATAGAATCTTTGCATGTATAAACATTTCTCCTAGAATTATCTTGTGTATGGACATTGTTTTATATTGAAGTTGTTCTCCTTCTTTCTTCCTCCATTTACCTCTAAACTCCCTTTCTCCCTGGACTCCTCTACAAATAAGACTTCACCATTTGTCACTGGGTTATAATTCATCTTGGCTTTTTCCTAAGCTCACCATTTTTCAAACATCCTTAAATATTCCACTCTGAATGGCTGTCTTATACCTCATCCAATTTATTGAAAAATCTGCTTTGTAATCTGATGTTTGGATCTACCTGGTCTTCTAAAACCATAGCCTAGAAGACAGTGATTACAGAGAGCCCAAGGATAATGATTTCATCTATGTGATAATGTGAGTTGGAACAATTATTTGTGACACAGGGGTGCCAAGTACTGTGCTAAAATTTTTACAAATGTAGCACAGAATTTCATTGAATTCTTACAATTTTCTGAAGACATAGGCCCTGATTCTAATCTCTAGTGAAAACCAATGCTCAGAAGTTTGAACAGCATTGGGCAAGAGTGGCAGATTCAGGCTCAGCCTTGAATCTCTGCTTTCTCTCACTCTATTCTCTTTCAGTCCCTTGTTCCATCCAGATTTCTGGATCTGCCCTTCAAAATCCTTCTAAAAGAATTTATAATCTTAGAAAATACCACTAACAACAAGTCAAATATAATCTTTTTTTTACTTTTTGACCTGCCTACTTTTATAATAATAAACATAGTTTGTACCTTTCAAAGAGACTACTAGCCCAACTACATTTGGTTTTCCCTGAGAACCATACCATGTGGAGTACAGGAAACAGAACTTTAGTGAGCCCACCTCCAGCACGGTGTCTTACATATAAGCAGATTCTCTCTGAATGTTTGTATCTTAGTCCATTTCTGTTGCTAATAACACAGAGCTATAGACTGCCTAAATACGAAGAAAAATTTGTTTGGTCTCACAATAATAGTGGAAAATTGAGGGACCACATCAGTTAATGGCCTTGTTTCTGATTAAATCCCAAAAAAGGTGTAAGAATCACATGGCAATAGAGACCTATGAAAACTCACTCTTTAGCCAGACCCACTCTCCTTTTATAGCAGATCCATTAATCCATTTGTCAATTAATCCATTCATGTAGTTTATTAGAGAAGACCCCTAATTACCTCTCAAAGGTCACATATTTTATTATCTCATACTGATTGTTAAATTACAACACTAGTTTTATAGAAGAATCCCCTAATCAAAGAATAACAATTTACTAAAGGAAGAAAGTGAGTGCTTTTTATTAGTAGATACGTAGTACCTGGAGGTTAGGAATTTGTAAAGACTTCCTTGTCTTAGCAGTGATTCACTTCTTTCGTTCACCTTCTGTAGTGACCATATGATCATTATTCATCATACCCAGATTTCTGACAAGTGTGGTAATGCTCTTTCTATATAGGAGGCAACTTAGTAAGAAAGAATGTGCAAAATTTGTAGTCTCTTCAGCTAGCATACTGCAAAGACTAAAGTAGCGTTTTAGGAAAACGTATAAAGAAAATTATACAGGATTCAGGGGCAGGGACAAACCTTCCTAGAAACTTAAGTTTTAGAACTGAAACTTAGGTAAAATGTCTCAAGCAACCAACATGGTAAGATTTGGAGAATTCTATAAGATTAAAAGGACATGTTTTCATGAGAGAGACTTATTTCTCAAAGACCACTGATCTATTAATCTTAGTCTGTGATTACTCTATCATTTTTCAGTTACACTTAGAAGCAGATTTTTCTCACTGTTAAACTTCAGTTCTTAACATACAGAAGACAATGCCCTGCATTCTATTAATCCCAAGTTACCTTGATCTTGCTCAAAATATGTAAATTGAATGGAAGTCAAGAACAGAACAGGAAAGAAGTCAGAAACAGTTCCACGTCTAACTAAATTATACTTGTGCTTTTCCACAGTATCTATTTTTGTGTTGCTTTTTAAAAATGCTTTACTGAAATATATAAAAAGCATACATATTAATTGGCTATTATGTTGTATAGGTTATATGCACACATTGCATGATGGTTAAATAAAGTTGGGCTTATTTTTCTTTCCTCAAACGTTTATCATTTCTTACAGTGAAAACTTTCAAAATCCCTCTGTATATCTCTTTGAAATGTACAATACATTATTGTTTGAGTGCCAAAATTCTGACACAGGCAAATTGCTTTTTATACACACTGAGGCTTAGTAAGCTGTAACATGCTTGACAACACTATTTCTGTTTACAGGATAACAACACTGATATGCCCCTTTTAGCACATGTAGCTACTATATTAAAATTCACATTTGCTTCTGATTAGAAAGTAAACAGCACCAAGAAAAAGAACCTTGACTTGTGTTTCAAAATTATCACTGAATCTCAAGGATGTATTATTACCCATGATTTGATCATTTGTGTGCACTTTAATCATTGGTATATAGGTCTTCACTCTAAATATGCCAAGTCTATTTTAGAAAGAATTTTCATTATTGAGATGAAAATAAGAGAAACCAATTCATGCATGAACCAGTGAATAAACAAGTGCTTTTTTTCTAAATTATTCCTTAAACAAATATTACTTTGAGTTCTCACAGTCACATTCCACATTAGCAATTTGCCCCATATACTAGTATGGACAAGTGTGCAGCCAGTTTGGTGATGCTTATAATTATAATGGATTATCTAGCTTCTGAAATGTCAGAGAAGCAACGCTTTATTTAAGGGACTACATGGATACTGCACAATGTGCAACAGAAATACAGTGAGTGATAAATTTTTTTAAAAAACTATTAAAGCAGAAGACACATCACCATTTAATTCCCCTCCAAATATTTCCCTTCCTGAAAACACACTTATACCATCATTCTTGCCTCTTTCTTAAGCAGCTCTGGAAATCCTTTCTTCAGGGTCTTTAGTTGCACTGTTGTGGCACACTTGATGCCCTGAATCGATTCACAGTGTTTAACCTTCATAGTCATTTTGACTTTTGGACAGAGCCAGACATTGCGTAGCTCCAGATCCTGGGACTACGGTAGATGATGACACATGTAATGTTCTTACAAGCCTGCCTTTCAGCTGGAAGTCACCTGGCAGCAGGATTCACTGCATTTCTTTTTAATCACACCTCATAAAGATAACTATGGAAAAGTACTTCTGAAACTGCTTGGGAAAGTGGCAAAAATGATGAGATAAGTGTGTTTGAATCATGGGGAAGTATTTCAAGGAAGAATTATGTGAATTTTTTTTTACTATAATTTTTTTTAAATTTAAAAATCTGCCATATATTTTGATCATGCCTAGTACTTTTAAACTTCAGCCCTAGAAAATATATATAATAACCCCTATGGAGGTAACTAAATGTTTGCTTGTCATAACATTACTGTGATGGTTAGGAGGTCTGAACCATAGACAATATTGCCAATATTCATTTTGCATTGACACTATTTTATGAACATGTTACTCACAAGGGTGTGAACTGTGTATCACTCAATCCATCTGCAAAACATTAAACACACTGCAATATGTGCACAGTGCAATGATCCATGTCCCTCATCCCTGAAGGAATTAAAGTTTTGTTTGGAAGATGAGCAGTAATTATATAAGTGAAGAACAGAAATGGGCAACAGACTAAGTGCTGAGAAATGAGAGGAAAAGTAGAAGCTAATGGACTTCATAGAAGAAAGAGCAAACATTGAATACATGGTGACTAGGAATATAATCCAGAAGCAATGTTTGAAGTACAGAGTAGAACATTATTAATTAAAGGAAATAGAACATTGTAGGCACAGGAAATAGTATAAACAAAGAAAGGAGAGGGAAATAAATATACAAGTTAAATTTGTATTGACTTGGTGCCAGGCACAGTACAAATATTTTATATACAAACTCACTGGGGGAAAATAAGAAAAAAATGGAGATGCACTTGAAAAAGCTTTCAACAATCAATAAAGTGATCCAAGTTATATTCCTGGTTTGCTTCTATGTAATCTTCTAGGATTCTAAAATCGCTTGCTCTGTGGGCCCAATTTTTTTTTTCATCCTTGAAATCTTGAAAATTTTTCCTGTTCCAAATTCTATGTAAATATATCAACATGAGGAAATGATTTAATGACAGAATGAAAATGGACTGAAAATGTTTGTTAGGCCTTGGGACTTTAGCAAAAAAACACTAGGATTGTTCTATTATGGAATGCTAGTTGGGACTGCAGTAGATTAACTAATGGTCAGTTTAAGTGGGAACTCCCGATTGACTGAGTCGGCATGATTCTGGGCAGGGAAGATCCACCTGAGTATTTTTGCCAGTGACATAAAAGAAGAATGGGAAGGGAAGATTGTAAACTGTTGGTTTTCCTGAAGAAGCTGCTTTTTGGCAGTTTTTATTCAAAGGAGTTTCAGTCGCTGTCTTCCTTCAGGAGAGCTTCGACCCTTGTCTCCATCTTGGGCATCGTCTCTTGAGCACAGATTTCTCAGCCATTTGCGCCAATCCTTCACCCCACTGGCACTGACTTTCCTGCTTCTACCACTGGCCCTTGGGTCAGCTCCAAGCCCTTCACTGGATTCTTCAGTCCCCAACATGTGGACAAATATCTGTACTCTTCTACATCTGACTTTAGTAAGTGTTAACTAATATAAGGAGTCTTTCCAAATTGTCAGATTTGGGGTTTTTTTGCTTTTGAACTTCATAAATATGGAGGTCCTGACCAACATATATTTGTGACTTTACCCATATCTAAGTTTATAGAGAATAGGATGATAATGTGAATGAATAAATAATACTAACTCTGTGAATCTGTAGACCACATGCTCGGTACACACCCAAGATTACAACCAACTGCTAACAAATGTAACTTTTGTGGGAATGGTGGTTTGTCCTGTGTTTTGCAGTAATGAAAACAGCACTGAGAAGATAAATACCATAATCATGATTAAACTACTTGTGCTCAAGATTCTCTTTTCCTGCATCATCATATGACTCAAACAGTCTTAGCCATACATCCATTGATCTCATTGCAGGAAAGAAAGGTTTGAAGAGCAGAGAAGTTAAGTAAGTTACTCAAAATTTTTACAAAACTTAAGAAACGAAGAAGGTGATGCCAAATTTCAAATTCAAGACTGCCTTGAAAACCCATTCCTTCCAATATTCAGTGCTGCCTGGTGAAAAAGCAAGCAGTGAACAGACCAAATGAAATGTAATGCATTTGGCCATATTTTTCTGCTCAAATTCAATTAAATTCTTGAATTAAAGCTGGCATTCTACAATGGTGCCAGAGAAAAGGAAATGGACAAAAAATACAAATATATCACAGAGCTGTAGAGGGGCAACAAGAACCTCCAGTGAGACAACAGACGTTCATGTGGCACTGGGCTGTTCAGCTTATAATCAGGTGCTACCTCTTCCATCCCCTGCTGCTTTTCCTACTTTGATGCAATCAAGGATTTGCTCTTGCCTCAGTAATGGTAAGGGAGGTTCATTTATATCTAAAACATCTGGCTGCATCCGAACAGAGATTCAATCTCAAGGTTATCTTTTTATGTCTTCGGTGCTGACTTCCCTGAATTATAATGATTACATATTCTTTAATTTGTAGGGTCTTTTATTTTTTAGCTTCCTCATCCCCTGCCCATGTCTATCCCTAGTCACTGCAAACCATTCCACTAACCCACAACCTCTGTCTTATCTACACATGACAATTCAGTCCCAAAGCTGTGTTGACCAAAGAGAATCCCAGCCAAGGGGCCTCCTAAGTGTCTATGGTTTATGTAAAAGATGGACATGATAGACATTTTGTTTTAAAGGCATATTAGTAACAGTCTTCAAAGTGTATGAAATGAATACATCATTAGAATATTGGACACTTTCTTTTTCACCCTTACTGTAGCTAAGTGTTTTACACAACTTAAACCAGTCCACCTGTTAAATGTCTTCAGCAGTCTGCTGCTGGGAGCTGATTTTCAGGCCTATAACAACTTTATAATTTGAGCAACTTTAATCAAGATTCTTACCTTGGCAGATGCCAGCTTTTTGCTTTAATTTCATACCAGGCTCTTCAGACAGACTGTATATTGAAATTTCTGCCCTGCATTTGATCCCCAATGATTTCTTGTTCCTGAGTTCCCCTAGATTAATATCTAACAGCTGTTTGTCATGTGAAACTCATATAATTAAGACTTTATCTTTATATGTCAGTTATTTTACAACCTAGACAGTGTTAACTCCTTGTGCAGTTTGGAGAAAGTTTCTTCAGTATCATTTCTTGCATATGCTCCCAAACAAAGATATATTTAATGCATGGTGACATTCCATGCCCCATAAATATTAATATGAATGCCATTAGAGTGGAATGTACTCATTTTTTAATGTTTTTAAAGACTATAAGTGCAAATTTATTTTTGCATTAGAAGATGTATCAGTAGCAGTTAGAATTGTTTTTATTTCCTAATTGGTATCAGCTATTCTCACATAAATAAATGAATAAATGAAACTCAAATTGCTAGCCCCCAGTGACACAAGAGAAACTGACTCCTGGCGCCTTCCTAGACCATATCACTGATTACTACACAGGCAACAATCCAATTAGTGAGAAGAACTCTTTGGGCTGACATTATGTGGTTTTGATACAGAAATATAGACAGAATGTATGAAGATTGTTTGCTTCAGAAAATATCTCATTAGATGTAAATAAGCTACACAAAGAAAGAACACTCAAATACTGTAACCTAGTGCTAAACAAACTAAAGCACTCACAGACAAATCCAAGTAAATGGCTAAGTTAATTCACCAGTCAGTTTAACACAATTGTGATCACAATGGAATTAGCAGCTTGGAGATATGTTCGCTCTCTTCCACTGAAAACCTTTGGGGTGAATATAACATAAAAACAAATGATAATTGCTAAATATAACATCGTTAGAAAAGATTATATAGAAGGTGTACCTACTTAATTATATGGCAAAAAATAGCAATCATGTAGGAAGCTTAATGATTAATTTAAAATCATAAACTTTTACGTAATAAAAATGGGGCACTGAATTTAGAATGGATACAGCACAAGATTCAGATATTGTGGGGTGCCTCTCACACACAGTAGCAAACATTATTTAAAAGACAATTACCCAGATATTATTTACACACTAGATAATATAATTCATAAAATTTAATTATAACATCTATTTGTTTTGAGGATATAAAGGGTTTTGGAAGCTAACAAGTTCCTTTATGGAGCCATCTCTACTTCATTATTCTGTCTCTTGCTGCAAACCTATTGGATACAAACTTGCAAATGGTCCATAACTATTTATTGTTGGGGTAGATATTTGTCATGAGTAGTAAAATGATAATTGATAACATGGAAACTTATGAAAACAGAATAAATGAGTGCATTAACTTTTCTCATCTAAAATATCTGCGCTGTTGGACTTGTGCTGTGTGCTAAATGCTGGACTGTGTATACTTTGCTTCTCATCTTAGCCCAGGTAGCTTGTCTCTTCTTAGCATAATCATCCCACCCCCATTTCACAGGTATAGGAACTTGATCTGATAAAAATTATACAAGATTGCCCAAGCAGCAACTACTGAGTAGTAGAGAAGCCTCTGGAACTGAAGGTCTTATTGTGTGCAAACCTTGGATATTAATGTAAGTAAGCAAGTTGTTAGGTTTAAAATAAATTAATGGCTGACTGTTGTGTTCCAAACAGAAAAACAAACCTAATAAATTTCTTATATCCTTTCATTTTAAAAAGTTTTATTAAAAAAAAACACTTAAAGGGCTAACTTCAGGGAATAAACAAAATGAAAATTTCTGCCTTTTTAAACTTAATTTTCTGTGATGTAGTTATGAAACATTTAGCACCTATTAATTATTCTATTTATTCTCTTATATTTCCCAGACTTCCTTTCACCCATACTGCACCCATTTATCTTGCAACTTGTTAACTTGGTCAATAGGTGATCATAAGAAATGACATGTTACATGTCTATGCTAAAACACTTCATTCATTTACCTATATTCCATTTGGGGTCATTAGCAGCTATTAGAGATGGGAGACTGGCAAGATATAGGAGGCCTGCACAATATCCATTGGAGTTAATTTATGTAAGACGCCAATGTTTTAAGGGATTTGACTTAAATTTGGCATTATTACTTTAAGTAATAATGACTTCTGGAAGTCATATTGCTGCACCACAGTGTAGCCCATTAAACATGGAGATATCTGTTCCTTCATATTCTTGTTCCCTTTGATGACATCCTTCCTTGGAAGGCATAATTTGTTTTTTATGCTACCCCAAGCGCTATGCTCAGTGCCAGCCATTATCCACAGCCAATCAACAACACTACCTTCTAAGACCTCAGTCTATGGAAATTGGGGATGACGATACATGTCTAAGAGATGAACGCATTGTTACCTGTAGCTTTCAGTATGTGGCTGAGCAGGGTTACTTTGCTCACCCATATGAAAAGTATGTACAACTTCTATGGTGGTCAAAGGCAAGTGTTGAGGCAAGTCATTAAAGCAGTCTATGCTCTTTGGCAGAATTCTAGGAAAGCCAGCCATTTGCTTTGGCTGTTTGGAAAAACTAACACATGAAAATCAAGATAATGTTGCCATCTTTTCCCTTCCATTTTTAGGAAAATATATCTCCTAAATATGTGATAGTCTAGATGTTAAATTGATATTTCAATAGGATTCTGTACTACTAATCTCTGGAAATATATTGTATCAGAATATATATATATATATATATATATATATATATGTGTGTGTGTGTGTGTGTATATATATATATATATATATATATATATATATATTCAAGGAAGTAAGTTTAATTTTCCTATAATCCAGGAATTTATTAGAAAAACCTAGGAAAGCCAACCCCTACTGCTACATTTAAAGACACCAAATTATATTTTACAAGTAACAACATTAAGGTACTTAATTAAAGAACTCAACTCAAACTTTCTGGCTGCACATAAATTCTCCTTATATAAATAGTAGATAAACCTAAAGAAAACATTAAATGCCAAACAATAATGGTATCAGCCCATTTGAAATTCTCTATTCTGAGAATTTATCATTATGCCTTTGAAATTATTTCCAAAATTCCACCTGCTTTCAGCTCCTCAGAAGCTGGCTTTCTATTTTGCTATGATTGCTCAATAGAAAACAAACAGATGGGGCTGAAAAAAATCCAGAAATACAAATGGGGTAGAAACTGCCTTGGGCTTTTGAACAGCATCAAAGTAAGTTGTAATTTTTTTTTTTCTGTTTGACAAACAAATCTCCTGGAACACAAATCTTGGTATGGTTTTACTCTCAGCCACCATCAAATATGTTTTATTTTGCTTTGTTCCTCTTGAAATCCAAAGCTAATTTTAGGATATTTTTTAAAATTTTGATGAGTGAGGAGTGATTGGTATTTGTAAAATATATGAAACTAGGTGGGATGAGAATCTGTTTAAGACATTAGGATATATAGAATTCCTTATTTCACCACTGAAGAACTCAGGAGCACTAATCTCATTAATTAAAATGCTTTTCAATAAAGGCCAAGTCCATTGACAGCTGACAAAGATAAATTATGCCCAAGGTAGATTTCAGTTCTCTTGCATATGCTTGCCCTTTACATTTGGACTTCCACATACAAGAATCTAAATTAAGCGTATTTTCGTTTCTAATACCTTCTTATTTTCTCCCTGCGTTTTTGTTTGCAGAACTTTGTCAAATAACTTCAAGTACAGGATTTTGAAAGGAAAATAAATGAAAAAGCAAGGATGCTACATTCTAAAAGAACAGGAGGCGTTTAGGCAGGGTCTGTCCTGAATAAGATGCAGGGTTAGGATGTAATTAGGGTCTAAAATACAATTGGAATCTTGCTCTCCACATCCAAACCTGGTGATGTTATGTCAATCTAGATTAAGACGTTTTCCAGTTTGTCCTACACCTGGTAGCATTCCGCTTGATCACCTGGAGAAGGCACCTTTCTGTAATTCACACAAAAGCACCATATGTTGTTAGTGGTGGCCTGAATGCTCTGAATGGAAAGAGTAAAAGCTACTGCTGTGATTCTCTCCAATTCTAAGGTTAATACCACTTCAGTATGTTCAGAAACACATGAACCAGTGAGATTAAATTAGGTGGTTTTGAATATCAGGTCCACTATGAGAGTCTATCAAAAAAGTTAGGAGTGAAGACTGATAGGAGCACAAGATGGTATAGCCGCAACTTTGTTGTGCCCCTGACAGGCAATAAAAAATAATAACCATGACCACAGCATCTGAATTTAACCATCATGTGCTAAAATAACTATCATCTACTTATACTTTCTATGTCTTTACAGGCAGCAAAAGACAACTATGTTTCCTATTATCTTTCTACATATCTTTTATCATTTTTATGGGCCTTAACATTTAAAAGACTACAAAAAATCATTTCAGAGAGTAGAAAAAAGCTAATAATTTTTTGTTAGGTTACACATGCTGAAATGTGCCATAATAGTTGAGTTCTATCTTACTGTTCTATTAATATCCTATGTAAGACAGAGACACAGTTTGAGTAGAACCATGTCTTCCTTATGGTCCCATTCTTAAATGGCATTGAAAATCAATTATGTGTAATTATAGGTGACTCTGGAAATACACAACTAGAACTGTTTATTACATTCTCTGGTTGTCAAGATGTTTGTCAGGCTTTCCCAAATACAGAGGTTAAGATCAGTTTCCTATTATTGACCAATGCACCAGGAGGCACACACAATCTTGTGAAATTTTGCCAGCCCACATTTAAATTACCTGTCTTGGGTACAACTGGTACTGAATGGTTGTAGTTATGGTACGAAAGAGTTGAGATTTCTTATCCAGACTTATATCAGAATGAGAAGAAATGAATCATCACTATATCAGACAAAAAAATGAGGTCTAAATATTGAAGCAGTGTTATAAATCACCTGACAAATTCATTTTTCTTATTAAGAAGGAAAAAAACCTCTCCAAATTTACGTGATAAAGATAGTTGCATGGCAACATAATGTATATTTGGGAAAATAATATCAACTTTAATACAGACAATGTTTGCTGATCATCTGATATTCCATTAGTAATGAAGGAAATGAAGCTCATCCTCAGTACCTTTGCCTAAGATCAATTATATAATATAGAGAAATGCTGAAATCTATACTGTCCTATCAAAACTATGATCCCTAGTACCAGATCTAACTTCTATGCAATGCTGTTCTCTTATTCCAGTATATTCATTGATTTAGTGACTTCTTCCATCATTTTTGATATGGAATTGATTTTGTATACCAAATCTGAGCTCATCAAAGCTTCAAGAAACACATTATTACCAAGCTGTTATATGTCAACAGTTGAAGAGTGTAAAACGGGTTTACAAAGCCAGTCAAGTAGAGAAGTCTACACTCCCAAATGTCACGGCTGTCATTTGGATGATTAGCAGACTTGCAGAGTAACTAGAAGTGTCGAACCAACTTGAAGCATTATTTCTCATGGGAATATGGGGAAAGGAGGACCAAGATGTCTCTTTAATGTATTTATAGAAAAAAGAAATGAGATAAATGGACATTCAGTGGGAAAGAGAGGCAGAGACAGAGACAGAAACACAGAGACAGAGCGAGAAAGAGAATATCAAAAAAATCTCAGCTTCTCCCATAAACAAAATTACTTGTAGCATTGATTAAAAAGAGTTTAAATGATAACAGAAACAAGATCAATTTTGTATTCATAATGTAAAGGAAAATATGTTTTGAAATAATTTCATAGAAGGAAAGAAAATATTTCAAATATACTTTTAAATTCTAAATAAAGGTTAAAGAATTATGAAGTAAAAAACAAGGTGGACTGTCACAATACACAAGTATACTTTATTGGGTGAGTTAAAAAAATCATAAGAGGTACAATAGCTAGATTATTGGCAGTAAGGAATTGAACTAACATTGCAGAAAATATAATCAATAGGAGATCTTGAGGTGCTTCTCTACAATAGATAAAAAAAACTGAAAAACTAAAAAATACAGTATAAAAATTGAGGTAACTAGAACTGAAAGTGGTGATTCAGCTTTTGGATAATATGTGTTCAAGTAGAACAGAAATAGAATTCACAAGTTTAAAGAATGTTTTCCTTACATTTTTTTAACCTTGCTGATTAAAACCATTATCAAGTATTAGGTGAAATGAAATTAGGTTATGTGAAATTAGGTTAGTATTGACTCAGAGAGTAAGACTGAATAAACAGAAAAAACTTGAAAAATGGTGGCTTCCTCCAAAATAAAATATGATAAAATGGCATTCCAGCTCAGGGAAAAACAGATGCAATAGTGCTGCCACTGGACATTTATCAAAGCTCAAATTATACACTCATATAGTGTCTTTGTCTTTGGGGAAGTTTATATAAAATCACTGTAGTCTGGGAGACTCGAAAACATGAGAATTTTTTTTCTAACAGGTCTAGTGTTTGAGAAAACCTAGATCAAAACCCTGGCAGATGGATGTCTGATTAGGGTCTATATCCTGGTTCATAGACACCTGTGTTCTCACTTTGCCCTCATATGGCAGAAGGGCTAAGAAATCTCTGTAGTACCTTCTATAAAGAAACCAACCTCATAACCTCCTAAAGACCCTACCTATAAAAGGCATTGCATTAGTGTTGGAATTTAACATGAATTTAGCAAAGACACAATCAGTCTATAGTGTTCAATACCAGTTATTAAAATACAATACAGGTGGATTAAACATTTAATTTTTAAAATAAAATAATGTATGAATTAGGAGAAATTATAAGTGAATATTTCTATTATATAATTTATTGAATGCATAACTACACAAAAGGTAAGTTAAGAAAATTAGAAAAAAATATGTTCAATTTTGAGTATCCAGGAATAATGCAGTCTCTTTTACCGCTGAATATTCAACCTTTTTAAAATCATACCAATCTTCTCAGACTTTACAGACTCCATAGTCCTTCATTAAGTTACTAAAACATGATTTCCACCTGAATGAACACAATATAACTATTTTAGCTATTGTCACTAATAATCTATTGATAATCAGTGAAAATTATCACAACCCCCCCTTCTTTTTACTAGATTTTCTTTTAATATTTGACCCTCTTCACCAACCCCCTCAGATTTCATTGGTTTTGGTGATTTTGAACTCATCTTATTCTCTTTCATTTTAAGACTTCAAGTAACATATTTGGAGCCTTTTTGCTAATTATAAAAGTATGACAATGTTACATTAAGTTACACAGAACGTTAAATGTGATTTTGCCCTCCCCCATCCTTTTGACCATAAGCTCTTGTACAGGACTCAATTTGCTCCATTGCATATGACAGCCTTCTCTCTGTTTTGCTGATATTTATTTTCCTTTGTAGATGTCTAACTATACTACATGCTTCACTGATGTATTATAGCTTTTCATCTAATAATCATACCATGTCAGTCAACTTCCTATCACTGTGTTAAAATACTGAGATAAACATCTTCAAGAGAAGAAAGATTTATTTTGACTCATGGTTGCAGAGATTTCAGTCCATGTATTGTTGGTTCCTGTATCAGTCAGTGCTTACAAAAGAAAGAGATTTAATGCAAGATATACAAATACACAAGAATTTACAAAATTGGATTTCAGTGCCCACCACAGAGTCAGGTGAGAAAGAGAGCAAAAGGTCTGTGTGTGCATTGCGGATCTGAAGGATCCAGTCAAAAGCCTGGAGCTCAGTGAGCCCGTATAGGGGAGGAGAGAAATCCCTTTCCAACTCAATGACCTTCTTCAACAAGGTTTCATCTTTTAATGGTTCCACCACCTGTCAGTAAGGCCACAGCCTGGTAAAAAAGACTATAGCATAGTGTCTTTGGGGCACATTTTAAATCCAAAGCAAAATACTGCTTTAAATGTAAATAACACTTTTTTTCCCAATTCTTAGGCATAGCTATATGCAAAGCATTTAGAAGTTAATTCTAGTTATGGAACAAAATCTAATTACATAAGGCTTGAAAATACAAAAGAAAGACAATATATTAAAATAACTTAAGAACAGTTTAAAGGCAGATATAGGAGTAAGTGCACTAATTTACTTACGCTTCATAGTAGGAGGTCAATAGAATGGTGCCAAACTTATTACATTGGGAAAAGAAATGTGTACCTGTATTACATGGAGTTATAATGATAACTACCAGAACAACAACAACAAAAGAACTAAAACACAAAAACAGAAGTTGTCCCTTGTGAGTAAAAATGGGAAGTATATATGAGAAGTAAAATTTTTGCTTTTCATTTTGTGCTATCCTGTACAGTTAGGTTTTAACATGTTATAAATTAAGAAGCATGTATTCATTTCTTATATTTATTAAGAGATGACAAGAAAGGAAGTTGAATCAGTTGACCAGTACATTCTCTTTTATCTAGACTGTCAGTGGTTCTGCAATGAGAGATGATGTTTAGGGAGAGTAATCTTCCAGCAGTGTGCAGGATGAATTACAGTGGAGATAGATGGAAGTCAGAAGCCAACTACTATGCTATTATAGTAATGAAAGTGAGTAAGTAATGAGGAACTGAGGTGTAGGCAGCAGGAACAAAAGGAAGGATCAAGATGTGAAGCCTTTATGCTTAGAATACCTGTAATTTGGAAATCAATGGAATGAGTGGATGGGTTTAAGGAGAATGAGGTAATAAGATGACTACTAACGTGCTTCAACTCAGGGTAATTATAAGCCAAGCATTAGCTGAAATAAGGTAGTCAGAAGTAGAGGAAATACTTCAATGACTGAGCCGGGCTGATTATCGTAATTTTTAAAAATGCCTTAGTCATTTAGTGGATAACGATTTAGAACTTTGTGGTGGTCAAAAAACCATTAAGTAGGAACCTGTTGGAGAGTTTGACTCTGGCTTTTTAGTGAAGGAGAACTCGTGCTAATACGGGTTGGAAATCATCCTTAATAAATAAGATTTTATATTTAGTTTGATGTGCTTTGTGTTTAGAAAAAAAGTACATAAAGTTACCCCTGTTAAGAGAAACAAAAGTATTGAGTACTGAGACAATATTGCCTTATTAATAAAGATGACCTTATTATGAACAGCATTAAAATAAATACCAATAAAAGAATGTCACTAGGAAAATCTGTCAGATACTGTATACATTGTAAATCTGATAGCCCCTAAGACAAATCTGGTGGTATCAGAAATATATTCCTCGCTCCTCCCCTCTCTGGGGGATGGCTGAGAGTGGGGCAGACTTTCGGCAGCCACAGGAAAGAGACCCTGGTGCCTCGGGACCTGCACCATGCCGTTGACTCAGTGTGCTGGGAGAACAAGGAGCTCCTCCCTCTCTGGAGGGTGGTTGTGAGCCTGCAGGTGCACTGGCTGAAAATCAAACATCTCATGTCGTCCTGTCTTCTGTCCCGTGTCACACACATACACACACGCACACACACACCCCACTCAGCAAGTGGGAGCCAGTGAACTGGACATCTTGTGAAAAGATTGGCTATGCTCTTTAGTATGAACTCTCCCTATGCAAAGATATGGACAACAATTTGGAAGAAAACAAGAGACAATATGACAGATAGTGAAGATCTCTGGTTGCCTAGATTTGAAATTTATGCTTTCTTATGTTCTAGTCCGTTCTGTTTTGTTGTGTTTAATTTTACCCCCTTTAAAAATAAAATAAAATAATAAATATATTCCTCAAACACATTGATAATTATAAAATATACATAGGTGCATTTGTTATTATATTTTCTTACTTTTCCTAACTCAACAAAATTGCAAAAGCTATATTTCCTAATTTCATGGAAGTAAATTTGATTATAACCTGGGAACATGAATTCAGTGTCTCAACTTTGGTTGTGTGTTTTGAGGGGCTTTTTTGTTTATTTTTGTTTTTATTTTGCATTTTGAGAAAAACAGTCTCTTTTTGCCATATTAAAAAATTTTAAACATATCATTTTAAAATGTAGTTGATTTGAACTAAGAAAAAATGTAATATCATTCAAGATGCTATTATAAGTGCAAAATGAAGTGTCAGTGTATTAAAAATAGAGTTTATTTTGCTCTCATGTGCAGGAATGCTATTGGAAAAAAAATAGAGATCTTCTCCAAGCATTTTTTTCCCAGGACTTCTGCTTCTAGAATTTTTCCAACTTCTACTTACTCTTTCTAAGATTTCCAAGTGGGTTGACTTCCCAAAAGGCAGATATAGGGCAAATGATTGGAATTACACCAGAATTTTTATGGGCCATGTTCGGAAATGATAAACATCAATGCTGACTGCATTACTTCAGCACAAAGTGAGTCCTATGGACACAACTAAGTGCCATGGGTTGCAGAAAATAAAGACTTCCTATTTTTCCCAAGGAAAGAAAATGGAATTCATATAGCAAATAGTTAGAACTATCATAGCTCATCAACTATCCAACTTACTCTCTGCCCCCTGTAGAATTCATTCTTCTCTTTCCCAAGTCCTGTCTGATCTCTGTAGGTGGATCAACTTGTGCAATTTCTAGATGAAACAGCACCCAGCTCCACAGGACCAGATGATATAGCTTCTCATGAATCAGCCAACTTTGAGTGAAAGAACAAAACATCAGAACACACGACACGTACACACTCATATGCCCACACGCATCTGAACATCAAATAGTCGTAATAACACATTTTAGAAAAGAAAAAAATTAGAGGCAATACATAGCTATCAGTGGTACAAGGTGATATAATCTTCCTGGACACCTTTGCCCTGGCTATAGGGTCAGTTGCTTATTCAAATCCGGATTTTGCTTTCTTAGAACTGGCATAGGGGGTTGTGAGGGATTGTCATTGTTTTAAACATCTTTTGCCTCTGCTTCTGTTTTTGTTTTTGTCTTTTTAATATTTGCTTTTATGTTTGGTCACATCTGAGGTGGATGATTAAAAAGAAGGATCCCTCTCCACTGCTGTTCAGCTTCCCCCACTTGCTTTCTGCTCACCTAAGCCTCAAAAAGTCAAGTCTGTTGTTTAGTCTAGGCCCATGGGGTTTTGGAAAGTGCAGTATCCTAGTAAACATCTCATTTATTCATTTATGCTGAACTTCATGTTCTCATAGACAAACACAATTATTTTATGAGAAGTAATTTTTATGTATGTATGTTTGTATTGTGTATGCATGTATATAATTATATATGCTGGCTTGCTTGCTTTTTCATGCTTCTTTCCCACATGTCTCTCTCTTACAAATAAACATGGCCTCTCTAGAGGTCTTCTGGTTTAATTGGAGAGCACAGTCCAAATTGACCTTTGCTCTAAGGCTGAGTCTAAATGGATATTTGTCACTCAGAATGTTTTTCTCTATTTGATTTTCTGTTTGGCATCTAGACATATCAACTGTTCGAACCTCTTTAGTACCTTAAATTTCGGGGCACCTATTATTCTTTCCAAAGCGACTAATTGTTCAACCTGATCTTCTAATATACTTTGCTCAAATAATGACAAGCAACGCTCATCGATAGCAATTCTTGTTTCTTTGTTTGCTGAATAAGTATTTATTCACTATTAATTAGTATTTTGCCTTCACCCCCAGGAAGTCTCCCAGAAAGCAGCATGTCGGCCTGTCTCTTTGGGACCTGAAACTCTCGGGACCGTAGAGTGGCCTGGGCTGTTTGGATCAAAAGTTTGCACAGACCTGTATCTCAGCGTGACTGTTCAGGATTGGTAGGCCCGACCTTCATCCGCAGGGAACTGCCTGGAGACCGGCATCTGGGCCAGGTCTGTTTGGGCCCATAGCCCTGCCCTTCACCCCCAGGAAGTCTCCCAGAAAGCAGCATCGCGGCCTGTCTCTTTGGAACCCAAAACTCTCAGACCCTAAGAGTGGCCCAGGCTGTTTGGATTGGGAATATTGTGGAGACTGGCATCTTGGCCAGGTCAGTTTGGGACCGGGAACTTTTCAGAAACCAACATTCTAGCCTGACTCTTTGGGACCTCTAGGCCCTTCACTCACAGGGAACCTCCTGGAGACCTGCCTGGGACAAAGCACGGTGGCCTGGCCTGCCTGAGATTCCACAGGCTCCGGGGTGGCCACACCCAGCATTTGCCTTACAATTTAGGGAGCCAGGAGCCCACAGAGGGGAGTTAGGACCCTGTGAGGAAGCCAAGAGCCTGTGGGGGAGAAACTGCCCCTCCAGAAACGGAGGGTGTAAGAGGTAATTTGCCACACAAGCAGAGAAAGCTTTGGAACACCGCTCAAAGTAAGGAAATATAGAAAAATGACAAAAGGAAAGACCAAAAGGCAGGATCAAAGCCCTAGCCCTCCCCAAGAAAGCTTAGAAGCTGTGTACATAGAAGAAAAAAGAAGCCATACACCTGAAATGTCTGAAATGATATTAAATGAAATAAACATGCAAATAGGGAAAGCTATGGAGAAATTCAAACCAGAAATACTTGCCCAGGTAAAAGAAGAATTGATAAAAACAGTGAAAGAAATAGTGAACGCATCTAGTGAAAACACAGCTAAAAAATTAGAGGAACAAAGCAAACAGATAGAATCCCTCAAAGAACAATATAAGAAACAAACAGAATGCATA
>PVJX010014655.1:0-44381 GCA_004027295.1 Dolichotis patagonum | reverse complement strand
CTGTTTATAAGAAACTTGCATGAGTTTCTACATGTACATCTATCCTTTCTGCATTAGAGGGAAAAACAAAACAAAGCAAGACAAAACAAAGCAATTCCTAGAAAAGCATGAAGCAAAAAGTCATATAAAACCACAATACAAGGTGATCTAAAATGGTTACCATGATGTCTCAGTAGTATATAACAATATTAATAAAAACAAAGCATTTGAGATATTATAAGAGTTCAAAAGCAGGCAATAATCAAACCAGAGTGGGTATCTTAGTGAATCTTGTCATCTTCAGTGTAGTTGCCTATACTCTTAGACTTGATGTTATCAATCATAACACATTTGAATAAAATCAGTCAATACAAGGTAGCACTCTAACAAACCAGATTCAAATAAGATCAGTCATAATGAGACAGTATAAGTTATACAGGGCTTCTGATTAAATTGATAGGAAACTAAGGATGATTACCATATTATGTCCTTTTATTTTTGGGATAGCTGACCTTGTCCTCGAGTCTAGTGTAAGTAGACAAACTGGAACAGCATGTAATCCATCCAAGTAGAGTGATGAGAATAATGTAGATTTTAAATCTTGTTACCCCATTAACAATATCCTCTGCCTTCCTTTTTTAGACAATTCCTCTCCTTTCACTCCCATGGGGTGCACTGCTGGCCTGCTTCCTTCTGATGTGGGTATATAATATTATCTAAAATATAGTTCAATAAAAGTCATCATAACCACTTCATTATTGTTCCAGCTGAAAAATGACACTCTGTATTTATCAAAACCAGTTATTATCCCATTCATATAAGAACTGTAATAGTTTTTAACTTGATTAACTTGGTCAGGACAATAAATGATACTGCTGGAATGATTTTGTTGTAAATTATCTATGCCCTAAATTAGCTTTACAACATTGAACATGTCCTGTACATATGTATTTCTTCTTCTCTAACAATAATAAAACAGGATTAGGAATATTAATTAAGATAGTAAGATAATAAATCAAATGAGAATTAAGCATACTGCTTGGCACATAGTAGATAATTAACAAGTATCTCTTATAGCAGGAATGGAAAATCTTTTAGAAACTGAGGGCCCAAACTACAACCCCAAACCTACTCAAACTTGAAAACTGAGGTTTTATTTTAGAAAAACCAAGCTCTGCTGCTGGAGCGAGGCTGAAATTGTTCTGAATGCCGGCGGCAGCACGCGTCACAGAGCAGCACCACTGTCTCACAGCATAAGGACAAGACGTGAGGAAGCACCTGACTAACTCCTTCAGCGAAGCCTCCCAAATATGCCTAAAGTTGGGCACAGGAAGAAGCATTTGGCAAACTAAAAAGGAAAGCATTTTTTTTCCTGGGTCACTGAGGTTAGAAGAAAGTGCAAAACTCATAAAAAATGGTTTCATCAAAGTATAAGACAGGCATGACAATATTTTGCATTTGTGGAATTGAACAAACCTGCCTATCTATAGGGTTTTCCAGATGCTTCTCATAAAGGAATAATGATGACAAATCTTTTGTAAATAAACGGGAGCAGAGCGTTTGAAGGGAAAGGAAGGGAATGGGAAAAAAGAAGTAATATGCATCTTGTACAGGTACAAATTCCCTATGATGAGTGCTATTGTTACATACATCTAAAATGTAGCAACAAAAATAAAAATTATTAAAAAGTAACAAAAAAGACCTGAAAGAAATGGTGCTGAATGAAATCTTGGCTATGGAAGTTCCAACACTGTAGGATTGACCTATAATAAATGAGGCTTGAGGTGCAATAGATAGATGGCAACCTGTCAGTTTATTTGTACTTAAGTGGTGGCATAATAATCAATATCTAAGTCCATACTCAAAAAATGATTAAATATAAGTACTGACACTTGGTTTTGATCTGAAATTTTATAAATAAATAAAGATTCTCTACTCTCTACTAACTAATTTTAAGTGGTCAGTTCTAAATAATGAGTCATCATCAAAGGAACAAATAGGAACACTAAAAACTTCTAGCATCAGTAAAGCCAATTGTAATGAATAACAAGTCCTCAATGAGTGGGAAAAAACACATATTGACTTGCACAATGGGAAGGCACATAATATCCATTGCTTGACTTTTGCAATGACCAAGTCACGCGTGGAAGTGTTAGCAGAGGCAAAATTCTAAAGTATGCTTCTTTCACTTACTTCTTAATTCTTTCTTATCTAGGTGACTAATAATGAAATACATTGCTTATAATTATATCCTAGGGGAGCAAAATCCATTTTTAAAAATTAGATAATAATAATGTTAAGTGGTAACATTTGTAATATATTCACAATGGGATTCATTTAAATCATGAGTAGGTTGTTCAATTACAGTGTGATTTAAAATAACCAAATTGATCTGCACATGTTGAAAAGGATAGGACCACGTAACGTAACATGTCTTAAAGAAAGAAATGTCAGCCAAGACTGCAGAAACACCAAGGTCTATGAGGGATCAAGTAGGATGGCTGTCATGCTTGTTGGAACAGGAAGTAGTAGCATGTGCAGAATCTTCTGATTCCTTCAGTGTTCCAGAAAGTTCGCTATATTTTGCTATATACTTAATCTATGTGACATTTCATCTCTGCATCAAATCATGTATTTTAGAACAAATAAATGGTTAGGATGACATGTGAGCTTCCATCCTTGTTATGGTTGCTGTATAAGCACGGAGAGAGGTTGTCATTTCTCTGGATACAGTGGGTCTAAGCAGAGTGCTCATAGGGCCATCCCATTTTACATCTCATTTCCTGTAAATTGTCTGGAATTAGTTTTAGGACAAAGTAGTATTATTCAAATTTGTAATGAGAGTCATTTCCCTTTGCTGCTAGACTTCGGCTTCATGCTCCAAGCTTTGCCAGAATGTTTTCAGTGTTGCATAAACAAAGTAGAGAACAGAGTATTTGCGTTAACATATAATTAAATTCAAAAGACCAAGAGCATGACAAGTTTTCCCTTTCTTCACTGAAACTTCTTCCGATGCAAAATAATTAATACTTCCCTTTCAAGTGCATCATGCAGGATGCTTGACAAGACATAATGCAAAGTTTCATGGTGTGGGATAGGAAGTCAGCGCTGCTGTTCTGCTGCCCTCTTACTTATCAGTCAGGTGTGCCACAAACTAGCCTTGGTCTGAGAGATACACACCTCTATAAAATCAAAATCACCAACTGGCCAAGGGATGGGAAAGAAGATATATAGATATAGATATAGATATAGATATAGATATAGATATAGATATAGATATAGATATAGATATAGATGATATAGATATAGATATCTATACTCAGAATTTCTGCTGCCATGAATGAATTCTTGTGTTCATTTCTCACAATTTGTTTGAATCTCTCCATATAAATGAAAATATAGATTGCTGACAAAATGCTTATGAAGACAAAGACTATGTGTGCAACAAGGAACTGTAAGCCCAAATACATATAGCACTTCTGCTATAAATAACAGTATTTAACTTAAATCAATTCCTAGTTCATAATTTGAATGTACGAGGGGAAAGAAGTCAAAACAAACTAAAATAATTGTAACTTTATCCATATGAAGAGAATAATGAAGGGCAAAACAGTACATTAGTTGTTCCCAGTGCTCAGTCATCCTTAGTGATAGAACCAGAGTGCTTATGTTCTCAGTAAGCCTTTGGACCACTAACCCTGGATCATAGCCCTTGTACAACCATGTGGTGAACTGAATGTGAGGAGTTATGTTTTAAGGTAAAACAAAAAACAGAGTATTTCCAAATGTGAGAGCCTGGAACTGTGTCATAAAATAAACTAAATGTTATCAAATGGGAGGAAAGAGTAAAGGGTCTGTATAACTAGAAAAAATAAACAATAAGCTCTTATCTGAGATCTAGCAAACCACTTCAAAGTACAACACAATGAAGCCTTCTTTCTCTTTATGGATTTGTTGAGCACATGTTTATTCAACATGTACCATATCGCAGGCACTGTTTAAAGCCTGGAATATATGGAAGTGAATAAGGCATATGGGCTCCACAATTTTATGAAGCTTATGTTTTAGTATGACAAGAAAATTAATAGGTGAAACAAGTGATTAAATTAACTTTATTGATACCTAGGTAGGGGTATCAAGCACATAAAACAGTTGATCTAACACAGAGCGGCTGAGTTTGTGGAAAACTGCTTTGTGTCAACACTGTCCAGGAAAGTCTTATTGAGTATGTGACTTGTAGGCTGACAATCAGAAGGCAGAGCCTGGCCTGCAAGAATGGGAATGTGGGTGGCAAGATTTTTAGGAAGGGGCCCTGCTGAACCTGCAACGCTGAGAAGGCTCTGAGCAGGATTGTTCACACAGATACACAAAACATTGTTCCATAGGTAAGTCTACAATTGTAAATATTAGGGAAAATGACTAAAGAGGGAGGAAAAATTTTCTTTTCCTTCAATACTCGGGTTTAAGAACTCCACCAAATACTCAAGCTCAATAGACTATGAGGCCTGTGCCTTCTGGCTTTCACATGGCTATATTAGTCAACTTTTTTTCACTGTGACAAAATACCAGACATAAATCAGCTTTTTGGAGGAAAGGTTTCTTTTTGATCACAGTTTCAGCTCATAGTCACCTGGTTCCATTGCTTCTGGACTGTGCTGAGGGTGAACACAGTGGTGGAGGGCACAGCAGAAGGCAAAAACTGCTCACCACTGGCAACCCAGAAACAGACAGGACAGGGAATTTCAGAGAAGACTGGGAGCTAGATATGGTCTCAGAGGTCGTGACCCCATACTCACTCTTTTTTGGAGTCCAACTTCCTATTTCCATCATGTCCCAATAATGTCATTAAACTATGTTATCATCAATGGATTAGTCCATTGAGCATACTAGAGCCCTCCAAATCTAAGCACTTCCCAAAGACCCTTCAGCAGGCCTTTTGGAGACAGTTTAGATTCAAATTCTAGCAACAAAGAACTGCCATGTGAAACTCAGCTTCTCTACTGATCCTTTTTTTCTATGCTCTCCTTCCTTTTAGAACTTTCTCCTCTAATATTTTCCTATTAACCTTGAGCTTATGGAGTTTGAGACTGTGTTGTTACAGAAACTGTGGAAGGGGTCAGTTACAGAGCTGAAAAGCACTTTCCCACTGCTATCATTGCGGCCTTAATCTAGCCTCCTGCTGTACAGCTCTGGGGACATCCTCAGGCTCACAGTTCTCCACACTTCTCTGGCTGCAGTGTAGCCTTAATTCTGTCACTGCATAAATGTTCTTTAAGAACCCATGAGAGGCTGCTTTGCCTGGGAGTAAAATTTGGTTCTTCGTTGCTAAGAAGAATGGAATTTGTACTAGAATAAAGAATGTTCAATAGAGAGAGACTGAAGTTTGACCTTTTCTAAATGATCATAGAACACTGAAAACAAACGCTTCTGTCTGACACTAAATTTTCCATCCTTGCAGACAATAAAGCAACAGATGATGAACTTGTAAGTGATATTGCATAGGAAAGTATTCTCCTGTAAGCAAGCTTGTTTTATTATCAAAGAGTCATTCCTTGCCTGGAAAAGAAAAACATAGTTTCTGTAAGGTGCCTAGGCATATACTACTTAAAAAAGAGGTTGTGTTTACTAATGATAAAGAATGATATTGATTGGTTCAAAGGTCTTTAAATGCTTCCACCATTGAATTCAAGGTTTGGACTTTATCTTTTGTGTCTCATTGATTCCCTTTGAAATGTGAGAATTGTAAATATGTGACAAATGATTCCTGATGGTTCTGAATCAATTAGATTCAGTGCATCCTTACCACAATAAATTCCTTGTAATGATTTTTCACTCTTCCTAAAAGGAGATTCATAGATAATATGTCCCATCCTATATACAGAATTATATAACAAATAAATAATGTCATAACAGTACTCTAAGGAGTAAAATATCATCCATTTATCACAAAATAGGCATTTTAATATGTAAATAAATAGGCACAACTACACTAAAGAAACAAGGAAGTACTTAGATATATGTCATATATATACATATGTATTTATATAGAATCATTATGAAACTAATGGTAACAAATGCAGATTGATTCCAGAGAGCTGTATTGGCATTTTAAAATCAACATTCTTTTCAGAAAAATTCTGTATGTGTGAAACCAGGCAAAATTCTTTTCTGTTTACATACCCAATGCACATGTATTGAGTTCAGATGAATAAAGAAAGAGCAGTTCAGGTGATATTCAATTGTTATTCAAGATAGGGAACAACTCCTTTTTGTCTGTGGCTGCTCCATTAATTGCAGAACATCTGGTGTCCCTAGCATCCATCCATTAATTGCTTCTTCACCTTCATTATTGTGAAAGCAAGGAAAAAGCATCCATATATTTCCAAAACAGCATCTGTAGCAAAGTGCTAACTTCTTTGAAATACCTGACAGCACACAAGAACAGTCCCAGTATTTTTACCTCCCTTTACTTAACATCGAGAGATGAAAGCCCAGTGTTATCTTCAATAGGATTGATTAACTAAGTCTAATTATTAAAAATTCACTTTAAATGAGCATTCATAGGAACAGTCACTTTCTGATTGAACTGGGCCAGATCTCATAAATATGAGTCAGCTGGCTTCTAGGGTGAGGACTGAAGTTGAAATGAGGGCTCAGACCCATTCCTAGAACACTAGAATCCGAGCTACCTTGCTAACCACTTACCTATCTGATGCAGTGAGGTGTTTGAGTAATTATTTGGAGTTACACGTAAGCCAGAATCTAACTTTTTTATGTTTAATTTGGTAATCCTGTTACACGCTAAATATAATCACAGTACATTTATTCCCAGTGACAATGTGGGGGTTTGGTTTTGTTTTTATAATTTTCTAACTTAGAATCACCAACTTTTAAGTCCTTTTAATGAAAGCCCCAATAGGAGATGTAATAGGCAAAGTTAATACCTGAGGAATTTATGTAATGAAAAGAGTCATTTTATACCTAGTTCTAAAAGAGACCTGGAATTGATGATCTAACCACTCCTTGTTACAACTCTTAAGACATATATGGTGTTTCAAACAAGAAACTACTGCCATTAGAGAAGTATTTTATTTTACTCTAAACTTTGCTGGTTAGCAAACTGAGTTCCCCACATTTGCACAGAAGGAATGAAACTTCACTGAATGCATGCCAGTCTTCACTTAACTGTTCTCATTTTTCTGCATTTCCATCCAGATTTCTTCTTATTCCACCCACTGAGAAAGAGGAAATATGGTCAGAAGCTGTTTGTTTAGCAATGGACAAAATTTTTTTTTCAAAGCAACATCACGATTTGCGAGGGTATGGAGAGAGAGTGGAGAGAGACAGAAAGAGAAGGAGAGAGAGAAAGAGGGAGGGAGAGAGAGGAGAGAGAGAACAGAGACACACGCAAGAGAATTAGTGCCCGGAAAACAAAACATCACTGACAGAGGACCTGATGAAGCAAAATCTTATAAAATGATCACAACTTTACTGCATAAGAGTGTCTCACATACTTTTGGCTCTGTAACATAATTATATTCCATCATCACTACATACCTGAGGAGTGTGTACTCTCACCCCCAAATTGCATATAAGCAACTCGAAGCTCAAAGACATTCTTATCCACCCTTAAATCACACATCTAGTAACAAGAAGACAAGATCAAATTTTCTGACTGTAGGTTTACTGTTCTTTTTCCTGTTATTTATTCATACAAATTGAGATTTTTACATCACAATTTTAAAAACTGACAAGCTAAGCATAAAGTCTCAAATAGAAGAAATATGTCTAGAAGCTCAACTAGTCATCAGAATATTATTTCATAAATACATTTTGAAGATTAATTTCTGTATGTCAGTAATGGATTTAGCTCAGTGGCATAGACACCTGCCCAACAAGCATAAGGTTATGAGTTCAATCCCCAGTACCAAAAATAAATAAATAAATAAATAAATAAATAAAAGAGAAATGTCTAAGCTTAGAATTTGCTAAGACAACTAGTTGAATTGATCTAGGGACAAGAATAAAGAATTTAAATTCTTCTTGTAAGGAAAGGCATCAGTAAGATATCAAATGGCCTGTGATGATGGTTTGCTTTGAAAAAATGTACATGAAACTTACAGTAATAAAATGCTAAGCATATTTTTACATACTAACCATTTCTTTTTTATTTTTGAGACAGGCTCTCACTATGTAGTTCAGACTGGCCTTGAACTCACTATGTATCCCTGACTGACCTCCAACTTTGGCAATCATCTTGCCTCAGTCTCACAAGTGCTGGGATTATAGGTGTGCATCACCACCCCTGAAGTTAATCATTTTTCAAATAACTTACATTGAAAAATCCTACTGGGGTTAGTTAGTTTTCTGTTGTATATATAGAAGGAATTTCTTCCAAAGTTCAAAACTCTTCTTAATCATATATTGAGTGTAATCCTGGCTGCAAAGGATAGATCAGTGTGGTTTACATAGTAAGGAGATCTTGATCAATTTATTGGCTACATTGTATCCAAGACACCTAGAATCTTTAGCTTACTGTTTTAGTCAGCGCTCAGTGCCACCTTGGAAATCAGGTCTTTACCACACAGGCTTTGGGAGGCTTTTTGAGATTCAAACTATAGCAGCTACTGTTAAAAAGAGCTTAAAAAAGTTTCCCTAAAGTATTTGTTCCTAAAGCGCAATTAGGAGAACCTCTAGTGGAGGTCTGTCATTAATTTGATGTAAACTTCTCAGACGTGGCCTTTTAGAATTGGTAACTACACCTCTTCCACATGAAGTCAACCTGCCTTGTGCGCCCCAGATCACAGTATTAAACAGTTTTCACTATGCACTAGGAAAGTGCTAAGTGTTTCCGTGCACTTGCCCACTTTACTCTCACATATCCTGTAGGGGTGAAATATTAGTAGGAGTAATATTAGCAGATCTACCAAATCCACAATTTTAAAACTTCACACAATAGACTTATTTCTTGAAGAAAAATTAGGCAGATATTCTAAGTGCTTAAGCAGCTTTCCTCCATGCCGTGCCTCAGTTACTAAAACTCCTTTAGGGTACAGTTCCAAATTCCTCCAAGCAGAGACCCGTGGTACAGGACCTGGAAGGCTGATTTGGCTCCAGTTTCATGTTTAGAATGACTCATGAGCTAAGAACATTAAAAAAAACTTAAAAGGTGCTTAAAAATAAAAAAATACGTATATAATTTTGGTGACACATAAAAACATTCATATGTGATACACATGAAATTTAAGACTTATTTATAAATAAATAATAGTCTTATTGCAACACAAATTTCTTATTTGCTTATATATTATTCTCTATGGCTGATTTGGCACCACAGTGGGAATATGAAGATTCCATAGAAGCTTTATGGTTTAGATGTGCAAAAATCACTACTACTTGGCCCTTAACAGAAAAATTTGTTGACTGTGACTGTAGAAGTTCCTCCAAAACTGAGATCTATACACAGAAGTAGAAGATGTAGAATGTACTCTAACGCAAAGATTAAAGAGGTTTATGGTTTGCCTAAGGATTTCTGACTCCAAATTGTAGATCTAGGGTTCATTAAGACATCTTTCTAAATTCACAGTTTTTAATCATTTTTTTAAAAGCCTTAACTTTAATTCTTTCAAATTTGACTTTTTAGTCTTCCCATCAGCATATTCATTCACAAATTTTCATAATGTATGCATCTTTGAGAAAGCACTGATATCAAGCAAATATAATCCATCTCATTTAAATTTATTATGCATTCAACCCTGATGATACACTAATAATATTTTTGGGAAAACAATGAGAAATATTTAGTACGAAACATAAAAATCCAGCTCAGCTCTGTGCATAAATGACTATGTGCTCATCAGTTAATAAATCTGCAGAACAACAGTGCTGTTCCCCATAATGTTTTCTATTTGAAAATGATTAATTTAAAAAGTACTGAATATCCCTTGTGTATAATGTATCAAGTCCTCTGGGATAAGGAAACCAATCTTCATGTTACCATGAAACAGAAATAAAATATTATAGGATTTTCTGATGACTCTGAGGAGCTGAATGACTCCTCTGGGACTGCAAAGTTAATTAAAATGAGCATAGAATTGCTATAGTCCATTATGGAAAAATTATGCAACCTTTCCTCCTCCTCCCTTTCCCATTTAAAGGCTTTAGAAATGGAAGTCAAACTTAGAAAAAAAATTGTTTTTTTTCAGTTTACCTTTTGAATCGGATGAGCTTAGTTCTTCCCTAGGTATATTAAAGACTTTAGAAATTGAGGTCAAACTCAGAAAAAAAAAAGAATTTGTTTTTTTCAGTTCACCTTTTAAATGAGATAAGTTTAGTTCTTTTCTAGGTATATATTTATCAAAATCTAGTCCTTGTTTGCTTGGAATTCTTTGATGATAGACATCTAATACAAAAATTAATATAAGAATTAGAAAGAAATTATCATGAAACATTTGTGAGCATAACTGTTACAGATATTCTCTGACTTACATTTAGACCAGTAGAATAAATTTTGACAAATCACTCAAAATTGATAAAGTAATAAAGAAAACATCCTGATTTTAATGTACAAGATTGGGCACATGAGTGGGAATCTTTCTTTAAAACACTGTATTTAAAATTAGACCTTAGTCGTCTTGCTAGCATTTCAAGTTGTTTCCTCACAAACTTGCCATATTCTCAACAAATGAAGGAGAATTTCATTTAGCTGGGATAATTTATTTTATGGCACAAAGTGTCCTCTGCTTATGCTCTATAGTTCATGTAATAAAATCTCTTCATTATACTGACATAGGAAGAGGAGAATGTTTGATTCCAGAGGAGAGTCAAGGCTCTTTTGAGGTATACAGGAAGTACTATATTGTGTCCACGAGGACTGGATAAATCCCAAAGTTCATGAAAAGAAGTTATATTTAGAAGTTGACGTGTAATCTCTTTTGTTACTTATAGTACATTATCACTGTTTTAAATGTGGGAAAGCTGAGGCTCTGACAAGTTAAACACTACTGCAGGTAGATCACGCTTGATTTGTGGCAGGTACTGGATTTCAACATCCATTGCTCTTGCACAATGTACCGCCTTTTGTGTGATTGCCACTCAGTCACCAGTAATATTTCCCTTAACCCATCAGGTATTTTGAGAAGCCATACCTGAATGCAGTCTGGTTTCTTCTGCATGTCAGTGGTGACACTTAAATGAGACAGCTTACACTAAAACACTGTATCAGCTGAAACTTTTAAAGTCCCAAGGATTAAGAAAATGGATCTGAAATAGTAAAAATAACAAAGTTAAGTCAATAACTTACATAATTAGCAAAAGGTTTGGTTTCTAGAAAATTTTAATTCATAATCTAAGTACCTAGTTTTCTTTCTTCATCTTCTCCCTGTCTATTTTTATTTTAAAGCTTGATCTTTTCAATATCGTAAGAAAAAAAAGAGAGAAATATCCAGAAAAAATGGTTCCTCTTTCACACTGAGTAAAAAGCAACCTGCTGCACTGAGTAAGCTAAAGCATATTTACAAATATCTTGAGATAAATTTTAAATAATCTTATATTACATGCCCAACTCTGAACTGAATACCATCTCCAGGGAATGGAATGTGGTCACATGCTTCTGCCATTCGCAGTGGCAGAAGTCAATAATACGGGCCCAGAAATAAAACACAGGAGCTGTTAAGACAAAAAAAAAGGGAGGTAGACACTGAGGAAGTATGTAAGGCAGAATAAGATAGATTTTGTAGTAACAAAAGATATCACAATTTCAGAACCTGAAGTAACATTTATCCAATTTTTACTAATCTTTCCTCATTGCTACCTGGGAGCATGGTTCAATATCATCACTGATCTCAGTTGAAGACTTAGATTGACAGAGAGTCATTTACTGGAACATTGACAGGTAGGCAAAGGAAGACGAATGCCAGGAAGCAGATACTGACTCTTAAGGATTCTTCACACCAAGTTTGATCTCATATCGTTGACCAGACAGAAGGCAAATGGTCATATATATTTTCCAGGAAGATGGGGAACCATAATGCAGCTGTTTTACTGAAAAAGGAAGAATTACCATATTTGTGATGACCCTCCATAAATGTGCCAGCATATAACCCACAATCATCCTACCTATCATGAGTAAGAGAAAGAGAGAGGTTTTGAATTCAAAAAGATGAAAAAGAATTACGGACTTGAAAAATTGCAGACCTCTCTAGAAAAAAGGTGAATTGCTGTTAGGGGCCCAGGGAATTCTTGCCATCTACACTGATATTTCTATGGTATAATAATAGCACGTAATGAGGGTTGTACCAAGAAGATCGACTAGAATGAAAAAAAATGTATGCAGGTAGGACTGGGCCATAAACCTGCTTCATCTTCACATATATAGCTTGACAATAAATTCCAGCACCTAAATTATACTCTTTAGAACTCACATGTATTCAATTTATTGCAAAGCTGTAGGAGAGATGTTATCAGAAGAGAATAGGGTCTAAATCTGAATTTTAACCTGAAACTACTACAGCTTAGAAGCATATGTGGATACTATCGGATTTCATTGTCATAGATCTGTTTTTCTCTTCTAACGACAACAAAAAAGAAAAGAGAACAACACAACAAAACAAAAACCCTTTTGTGAAACCTTGGTCAACAAAACTTAAGCTGTATAATTCTGATTTAAAAATCAATCCTGAGAGCTCTTTCAGAGGATAAGTCAAAATAAGCTAGAAATATAATGTACTATTAGAAAACTTCTGAGAAACTGCCCAAGAAACAAATCTGCTACATTTGATAAACTAAACAAGAAAATTCCTGGATCAATGAAGATTTCCTTTAGAAAATGATTTCTACACAAGTAAAACTTAATTTTAATGCATGTTATTTCTAGTAAAGGAAAATAAGAATCTTAATGAATGTGTGATAAGACTGCACTTGAATGATGCCATATAATTTTATGAGGTGGAAAATAAAATGATCAGAGGTTCTCCCCATGAATATATGCCATGTATAAGATCCGAAATAGTTGTTTGTCTGCTCTAAGATTCTTCCTTAATTATATCTTCTCTATTAAATGCAATAGCTTGTAAGAAACAATACTATCTTAATCTTAAGCACCTGTAAGTATATATTTCTTCATTCACCAAATATATGTTGCATCCCAATCTTGTAGAAGCTGAACAATTATCAGAGAAGTGAATAAAACAGATGCAATTTCCCTGTCCTAAGCTTGTGTATTATGAAAGAAAGGTCCCAGAATTTGACCTGGATTTATGCCCCGTAGTGTAGGGTCTGCCACAACAGTAGTCTAAAGCTGATTCATGATTATGTGTTTATGATTCATATAGATCCTCAAAACACCATTCATAGGGACTGTTTGAATCACATAAAACTTTGAAATACAACAAAAACAAAGAAATGTAGAAAAGTAAAAATAATAATGAAAGTTAATGGTTATATCAGATTGAACGGAAACGTAATGTGTAATATTAACAAAGCAACTCATTTAAGCCTTCCAAGAGTGCAAGAGGGAGATGCTTTAATCATCTCTACCTTGTAAATGAAAAAAAATGGCACAGAAATATAGGAACTATTTTAGTTTTCCAAGATTGCTTTCGTCCAGCACCAGGCTTTGTGCTTTTTAACCATATGAAGCAACTAACCAAAGCAAAATGGAACACAGACTTTCCTTGCCCATTTTCTTGGTCTGAATGCTATTGAAATTACATATCACTTAATGTACTAGAACACAAACTAGGTGGTTATCTGGGGAGCATTTATACTTACCTTTCCAGAAAGAAAGAAATGGCATGATATCATCTGACTGATCTAGAAACACTAACCATTAACAAAAGCTGGATCTGTACTAGACCTGCTCACAGCAACTGTGAGAATCAAGCTTCTCTACAGAAACTTTATAAAGCATGAAGTTCAAAAGGAATTAATGACTACAGAGCACATGAATTCACAGAGGAATGGACTATAAATGACTTTATGGTTTAACGAATTTTTCTATGTCTGATAAATTATTAAGCAATTATTTCTGCTCTTTGTAGAAGTAGAAATTTTTCAGTGAAGCAAAATAAATAATAGTTTTGCAATCCAAAGCCAATTTGGAATATTTAAGAAGACATATTGGTTAAGCCACACTACTTGCCTCTTCTCCTACCCTGTATGAAAGTGGAGTAATAATGCAATCATATAGTGGTGATTTCTTTGAGAGATTCAATAAATCTAATGCTTCTAAATGAATATCCATTCCTATAGAGTGTCCTCAACCATTTTAATAACTTTTGCTTTGTTTCTTGTGTTCTGTGATCAAAACAAAGAAAAACAGCAACAATAAACTCCCCAGATATTGGGAAAAAGTTTTAGGTTTTTGTCTTTCTTATTCAAGCACATGTGTTTGGTCAAATACTTCAATTAACTAATTTTACAAGGTTATAGTCACAGGCTTTTAAAGCAGATACAAATAAAAAGTCTCAGTTCAATCTAAATTTCAGAAAACCAATGAATAATCCTGTAGCATCAGTAAGAGCTAAGATCATGTGTTTATGTCCCCGTCAGGTGAGGACGCTGCTCCCTTCCTGGGAGAACAGCGCAGTTCCAAAGGCGTGACCCTCCTCCTCGTCCTCTACCAGCTACTATCCCGATACTCCAAGTGGCATTGTCTCCTAAGCCTCAGCCTCCTCATTTGCAAATAGAACTGGACTAGTTTGAACTTTAAAGACCTTTTTTTTTTCCTAAATGTTTTTACTTTAGTAGTCTACAAAAATGTAGAATCCATGATGTCAGGGATTATAAAATATCCTATAATGCAGAAAGATGAAGAACCTTCACATATTCCCTGCCAAAAAGAAAAAAAAAAAAGAAAAAATAATTCCAGCCAATTGGAAAGAGGATAAGAACAGGATACTGTTGTCTTCTGGAGAGGTACACGCAGCTACAAGAGTGCCTTGCGGTGACTTAATTCAGGCTCCTACTGGTACAGGAAACAGCCGTTCTTCTTCGGGGTTATTTGTTCCATCCTGAGGGTTCCAGAATAAGAGCCTCTTCTTGTTGGTAAAAAAATGATCTTAATATACTTATAAGAAACTGAAATACACATAAAGAAAAACAAAACTCTTAATGTATATTTGTTCTTTTTAGGGAATGAAGTAATCAATCTACCTGTCGACGTTTTCTGGGGCTGTTTCTTGAAATGTGGGGTAATAAACAGTAACGCGACTGTAACGCTACCATTGTTGTTTGTCTAACTCAGGAAGATGAATCTCCATTCCTGCTGTCACTTCCCCTAACAACTCTAAATAACAGATCGACCCAGTGCCTTCTTTCCCCCGTTGTTGGTAACTGTCCAGTATCCCCCACTCTGGCTTGAGGTGAGACAGAAGAACAATGAATTACACAGAATATATGAGTAAATAGAACACAAGCAAACCTTTCTTTTCTGGACATTAAAATGTAATTGTTCAACTTTTGTGCACTGTCTAGACAATTGCTTTTAAAAGAAATATAAGATGCAAAGCATCTTCACATTTTGGCAACAAAATGTGAAAAAACATTTTAAAAGCTAAAGAGCTAATTTGGTAAACTCACTATGTAGCATAGAAGAGTCCCTGTGATTCCTCCTTTTTTTAAAATAGACAAGTACCTAACAAATTAACATTGATGTTCACTGAGTTAAATGGAGTCTTCTTCTAGAAACTATGCTTTTTAATGATAATTAGGTTAGTTAAATACAAATGTGAATCTCTTCAAGGAAAGCCTATTATAAATAAAAATTATGCAGAGGACATAAGAATGGTTCATTATTATGGCCTCTAAAGACTGACATACTAAACCACATGCATGCATTAGGTTTATACATTTAGAAGATGACAATTTATATAATCTAATAAATTGCCCTGTATATATTTTGTAAATTCCCAAGCCTCTCCATACTTCAGGGACAAAAACAGGAAAAGCCTAACAAGAGTAAAACAGAAGAAACAGTTCACAAACACGATTTCTCAATCATGGTACTGTTAACATTTTAGATTCATTTTTACTAAGAGGTACTGACCTGTGATTGTGAAATGCTAAACGGGCCAGGCTTGGTGGTGCATGCCTGTAATCTCAGCACTCTTGAGGCTTAATTCGGAGTATCACTGAGAGTTCAAACCAACCTGGTTTTAAGGTTGGCCTGTACTACATAACAAGACCTTGCCTCAAAAACAAAACAAAAAACAAAAGAAGACCAAACAATACAAAGCAAGATACTAAGTAGCATCCTTAACTCCCACTCATTCCATAACAGTAGTTATGGAGTACGGAGTAGTTAACTATGGAGTAGTTACCACCCTCCGTAGTTGTAACAGTCAAAAGTTTCTAGATACAGTTAAAAGTGTCAAGGGAGGGAGACAAACAGCAAAACCAACCCCAAATAAGAACCACTGTTCTAATGCAATGATACTGCATTCAAACAAAATTACAATTAAATAAAAGAAAATAATTCTGTTGTTCTGCTGCCAGGATAGTTATTGCATTTAAAAATATAATACTATTTCAAAATACATAGAAGATACTGAATATTCTCACCAGAGAAATACTAAATGTATTAGGTAATATGCAAGGTGATGGATATGACAAATACTTTAATGTAACTATTACACTGTATGCACATGTGTTGTTGCATCACAATATTGGACACCTAGGTAACAGTTAAAAACTAAGAAATCAATAGTCCTGTATGGTGAATTTAAAACATGAAAAGGACTTATGACTTTCAGGCAGGGATTTATGCTCTAGTAAAATAAAGACCACAAATACATACATTAAAAATTTCCTATTTCTTTTTTTCTGCACTGTGTCATTGTCATGGTGATAAAGAGATCTTCATAAAAACTGTACAGTTTATGCAGGCATCAAAAGCACTTAAAGTATAAATATGCTAAGAGATGAAAAATGTATTTTTTCTGTCTCTAGCTGAATGCTTTATTTAAACATTGTTTTCCATACTGCTCACCCTCGATTTGATCTGTAACTCTCAAAACCCCACGCTTTCCTACATACAAGAATTGCTTTTGTTTTACTCTATATTCCTTTAAGTTCTAATCTCTGTCTACTCCTAATTTCCTCTAGTCTTTCCAACCCCCACTGATTTCCTAAATGTCTCCATGTCATCACTTTGACAGTGTCTTCGCTTGGATTACACTTCTTATCATGAGATTGTGAGCTCATTGAAAACAGGCCCGAAATGTTTATTCTTTTATATTCAGCACATACCATGGTTCCAGGCATAGTACTACCCACCACCTGTTAGGAGAGTGAAATAAATTAATCTTATAGAACTCACACACAGCATAGTTACTTTCCCCTGGCATGCCATTCATCTCTGCTTCTTTAACATTAGAGGTGAATAGTCAGGGACACGTTAGTCAAATAAAGTATTTGGCTAGAGACAGAAGAGTTACAGTTTTCACCTCTTAGCAATTCTTCCTTGCAGTCAAAGTGAGGTATAGAATTGATTCAGAATATGATGTAGTCTCGTTTTCCCCTTGTAAAGTTCTAGAAATCTAGTAATTTATTAGAAAAAAAAAGGGCTTCTTGTATAGTTACTGTCCTGATGACTTTTGTTTTTTTTAAATGAGAATAAAAGAGTGAAAGACTTCGTTTGAAAGCTTCAGACATTTTTTGATATCAGGTAGATTGTCTATGGTAGAAGAGCAAGAAGAAAAATAATCAGATGATAAAGAGAATATATCAATCAAATAATATTAAATTCATGTAAGTGTACCAGGAAAATCATTGTGCAAAAGCTAAATAAGTTATTTCCAAATAGAATTCTACATTTTTGTCAAGAAGAGGTCCAGTCTCAGTCATAGTTCTCTCTCTCTCTCTTTTTTTTATGAGAACAATGTAGAGACCTCAGAGGACAACAAGGTCAATCCTTTCCTTTACTCAGAGGAAACTGACCATACAAAAGTTCTAGTTTTAGAAGACATTTAAGACATTTTCCTATTTTCATGCCATATTAACAATATTTTAATATGAGATAATGAATGATATAGTCTTAAAAATTCCCTGTAGTAGTGATGAGAAAATATTTTTTATCAAGTCCAATGCAAAGAAAGCACGAATCCTGAAGCAGAGGAACACTGCATGAAAACTTGTGTCTTCAGTTGGCAAAATTAATTCTGAATTTCACCAAGTCATGCAGACTGTATCCAAATAAATGTGTGAGGAGTCACAGACTATAATAAAAAACCAGTAAAATGCCAACCCTGTGTTTTGTTTCCTAAATGGGTGTGCTTTGTAATCTCAAGCAGTAAAAAAATGAACACCAGCCTTTAGCAAACAGTATGTTGGGTCTAAGAACCATGACAAAAATACTGTAATGCAGTAAGTATTTTTTTGGCAGGAGTCAGCAAAGTATTCTGTGGAGAAGTACATAGTAAGTTGTTTCAGCTTTGAGGTGTACAGTGTCTATTAAAACTATTCAATCCATAATAAGGAAGTAGCCTAAGATAGCATTGTCAAAAATAGTAGTAACTATATTCCCATAAAATATTATTTATAAAGATAAACTGCCAGATTTGATGCGAAGGTCACTGTTTGTTGTCTATTAATTCAGAATGTCAGGGAACTAAGAACTATTTATCAACTGTGATAATGTTTGTTATTAGCTTCCTATTTTTTCAGGAGGTATGTGTTTGTATTTAATACCTCACAGTAATTAATTCAAAATGTAACCTCTAGTGACTCTGAAATTAGTTAAGACAAGGGAAACTTGTAAAGTGCCTGTCAGTTCGTTATCCGATCTGCATCCATACACTCGTTTTAAGTCAGTGAGAAAGGAGAAATGTAATTTTCCAGAACACATAACTCTACTGCTATGCATGTTTCTAATGAGAAAAAGTTAATTATTTTATTATCTTAATATAAACCTTCCCTAATTAAATATTTTAAGGGTTGTAAGCTGTTTGCTTCCAAGCTTCAGTAAAACCTTAAAATCAGCTGTTTCACTTTTGCAAACAATTGTCTTAGTCTCCTCACAATTCCAAATGCCTTTTCCAGAACTTTATTCTTCTTACATAAAAAATACAGTCCTACTCATGTCATTCTCCTCATTAAGAAGTTCATCCTTTTGCCAGAGGGTGCAGAAATTGTAAAAGAAGCTGGACTACTGTCTATGGTAAACTGCCTAAATCTATACCTAATTTCATAACATTATGCCTATTGTGCATATTTATGCTCTACTATATATTTGCCTGCTTAATATATGGAATACGTCTATTCGTATCATAAAAGGGTATGGCTGAAACTATTTTTATTATTAACTCTTTCTAAATTCTCTCTTCCAAGTTAAATGATTTGACTGGTCTTCCTTTTGTTACCAAATTTTGTGTTCTAGACTCTGACAAAATTTTGCCTGACAGCATAATTTGGGTAAGGTTTTGTTTCACTTTTTAAAAAAAAATTTTATTAATTTTAAGGTAGTAAAATACAGTAGAACAAGATGGAATAAAGCCAATTGAGACAGTGTAGTGAAATTGGTACAGAACTTCACAGCAGGTTACTGGGCTAATAGGTACCATAGTATATCTTACTATCTTCACAATAGTTGTTCTTTCAATCAAGTATAGCAACATCAAAGGAAATACAGAATATTATAGAACTTATCAAAACAGAATATTGAATAGAGCAATACCATTAATCAAGACAAAGCAAAACAGTGATAAAAATATTTGCCTTCAAAAACATGATAGAAGGAAATTCCCCTTATTTGCTGTATTACATATGATCAACCTCCCAAGAGGCGCTCAGATCTCTGGCTCCTACTTGCTAAGGGGGTGGGGAGGATGGTATGCTTGATTCTCAGCCCGCGTATCAGTAGACTCACAGCCACTTACCAGGGCGGTGAGCTGGTTGCTCGGTTTCCCAGAACCCTAAGTTTCAACATGGCACAGATCTCAGAAGACGTTGCTGCTTCTCTCCCTGGGGTGGCCATGGCTTGCCAGACCACAGCCACTTACCAGCGCAGCAGGCTGATTGCTCAGTTTCCCAGAGCCTTGTCTCACTTTTTATCCCAAGGATTAAATTTCAGAACACACAGGAAGAAGTAAACCAAATAATCAATCTTGGCTCCTATATTTTCTGATCTACTATGAACCTCTGAAGCTTACTGGAATCCTTTTTGCTTTTCACTTTATTTTATGGTCAAGACATAGCATATCTCTCTTAAGCTACAGGGATAATTTAGTAACAATTGACTGTTATTTGACCACAGAAGTTCATTTTTTTCTACAAGGACAAATATCAAGAAGATTTTTAATTTTCATTATGTTTTTATAAGATATAATTATGTCCCTAGCACTAAAACACTTCTCAGTTATTCTCTTTTTCTTCATTCTCACAATCACGCATTTAAAAATGATCTCTTTATCTTTCACAATATTCAGTGTTAACACATGACCAACTATTGCCAGTGTTTTCTGTATTTGTCTGATGTCTGAATTTCTCAGTCATTTCCTAACATCAGCGAAGTTCTCTAAAAGTTCTCTTGGAATGCTGACAGTAGAGAACAAAACAGTTATTGGTACCTGCAGAAGAGTTCCTGTCACAATAGTCAGGCTACCATCTAAAGACAGGGTGACCACTTGAATTCTGTCCTTCAGGAAGAAATGACAGTGCAATTGGGACTCTACTGATTCTCTTACATCATTTTCAAAGTAAGTTTTATAGCAATGCCATGCCCCTGACGTCTCCCATATAAACTTATACCGAGATTCTCTATGACTTATGCCAGTCCTCAGGTTTATTAGATATTCTCATATAAGATTCTCACTACTTGTAGAAACAACGAAGGAATAGGAGACAAATACTCATTTAGATCATTCAAATTCTGAGTTTCCACAGTACAGGTGACTTGTGATATGTCACCACAACCTGAGGAGTGAGAGTAGGAAATAAAACTGTTGAAAAAAATATCATTTTCTTATAAAACTTTTCCAATGTACTGCAGTTTTATTTGCAAACCTTTGAACTTAGTTGTTTTCTAAGCATTCATACACTATGTTTTCATTTTTGTTTATTTTACTGTTAGAAAACCCTTCAAATTCTTAGGGGATGGACACTAGGAAAAGTTAATGTTAAATAGCTTCTAGGTCAAAGGTTTACTTTTTTTTCTGAAAGGGAAAAACTGGAACTCTGAAAATTCAGCCTCAGTTTACCTCAAAGTGAATCTGCTAATGTCCTATCTAGGTGAGATGGCTCAATGACAAACTACAAGTTTGTGTAGTGTGGAGTATAAGATCTAAAAAGAAAAGTTTTTAGAAAGTTTAAAAAAGGAAGAGGAACTTGGTTTTCAGTTTTCTAAAGTTCAAAGGGCTTCTCAGCATTCCTAAGACAATGTGAGTTGCTAGTCAGCAAAGCTCCGTTTCTGAAGGCCCAGGGGGCCTCAGCCTTTGAAGCTGCTGCCTACTGCTCTTCACAAGCTCTGTCTCACTTTAGCTGTAAAAAAGCAAAGCAGGAGAAAAAGAGAATTACTCTCCACATGCTCTGGAAATGGAAGAGATGTCTGCCTAATCATTACGAATACATCCTACTAGCTATAGGTTGTAAAGTTTAACGTTGTCCAAACTGCCTCCAGTGATGATCACCTGAAAGTCACTCAGGAAGGCACCTTTGTAAGCAAATGGGGAGTAGTCACAGTAATGACACTTGACTCTTGGATGTGCTCCCAGTTTACAAATGAGGGAGCTTTAGACCCCACACAGCAGAGGGTAGAAATTGAAACAATACTACATTTCTTGTGAGTAGTGAGTGGTTAGAAAGTCTCAAAACTGGAACTGATTCTTAGAAATTATTCCTAATTATCCATATTTTAAAAGCACATCATTATATAGGTTAATTCCACATTTACAGGTATAAGGCTGGTCTTTTGAGAAAAGATCAAATTATTTATATAAAATCCTCAATTTAAAAATGTGTTCAACTAGTATGAGGAATCATGGTGGTGGTGAGGGGGTATTCAATCTATAGAGTAACCTAGAAGCTAGAATAGGTATTAGAAGGAAAGGGTGAGCATAAAGAAAGACAGAAGTGCTGAGATGGTTTATAAGACATGATTCTTGTCTTATAACAGGGAGGCTATAATAAAGCAGAAGAAAAGCATACAGTTATAGGGGAAAATAAAGACTATAGAGTAGGGGACAAATGTTGACTGACACTTGCCACATCTCAGGCACTGTATTGCACACTTGAGTACACAATTATGATGTCAGAATTATCTCACTGGTAGATAAAATATTTGCTAATAAAATGCCATTCAGAGTTGTTTAACAAACAGATGTATTTTATAGGCTATACTGTCCACTAAGTATTACAGTGCCTTTAAAATACAAATGAACTTCTGGAGAATCATTATATTGAAAATGAATTCTGGGAAATGAATTCTTTTTAGGCATGTAAGGCATGCATGGGCTTTACGGTAGTTATCTGGTACTTCCTGGCTCCTGTCCAAGCTGGGTACAATGCCTATGATCAGCAAGTTAGATGTAGTATGTCCAAATACTAGTTCTATTCCTCACCAGCTGTATGTCTTTGAATGAGTTATTTCACCTTCATAAGTCTCAGTTTCCTCAATTATAAATGCACTTCTACTGTTATCTACCTCATAAGGTTTGTGACAATTAGCTAAATTAAGCCTCAGGATTATGACTAGCACATATAGCAATTACTAAAAACAATGGGATATTAATTTGATCTATTTTCTCTTCTGCTCTATTCCCATTACTTTGAAGAATGTCCAGCAAGAGGATAAAAACCAATAAATATTCGCTGAATATTAAGTTTTCCTGAAAATATTTCTTTTGTAAACATTTACCCACCAATTTGTTTACACACCAATTGTGTGTAAAAGCATGGAAGGGTTAACTGCTGTCTACATTGGATAGCTTTGTGTGAAGAATTGCTAGGCATTCACGCTGTGCCAAGAAAATAAATATCAAGGTCCGTGTGAGGAAAGGCAGAATGCCTTACTTCTGAACTCACAGCATGTCCTGACTTCTCTGGAAATGTGTTCCCTTTCAAAGAACCCAAATTCCATTAACGTGAGGTCAGCTTCTCCTATTGTGCTTCCTGTGTGTCTCCTCTCCATAGATATTTATTTCCTGGACATTGTAAAGATGAATTGAACAAACATAGAGGAAAAAGAGTTATAAGTGCCCTCACAAAGCCTACAGGTCCATAGTGTGAGCCTAGACAGACCAGCGTCTTTCTTTTACTCACTTACAGGAAGCTGATGTAAAGCTACTGAATGAGGAAAGGACAGAGAGACCGTGAGCACGTGAGTACAACATAGATCCAGATCCAGATCCAGCAATTATAATTAGTTATACGAAGATAATTCTTTATATTCATTAATGCTTTTTGGATGGTGAAGTTAAAGTACCCTTATAACATGACCGGATGTCCTTGGTTTAGTGCCTGTTTTTCATACACTATCAAATTTAACATTTCATATAAGACCTTGAAGTGTTACCACTCTGGTTTTGGACAAGATATAGTTCCTGAGAATCAAGTAGTCAACCCAACTGGTGAGCAACACAGTCACACCAGTTTTGTCTGGTCCAAAGTCTAGATATCTTAACCCTGTAGCCAAGAGCCATGTACAAATTGTGAGGTGCTAATTACCATTTGATGAGTAAACTTCCAGAAGAGTTAACTATCATTTTTGTTATATGAAATTGTATTTTTTTTTTTGCATTACTGAGAATTAAACTCAGGACCTTATGCATGCTAGGAAAGTGCTGTACCACTGAGCTACATCCACAGTCTGGTAAATTGAAATTTTATTCATGTTAGTATCAGTAGTTGAAAGAATGCTGACCCATACTCATTTCAAAGAATGCTGACCCATACTCATTTCAGTCAACTTACAGTCTTTAATCAAGTGTTTTCATTATTTACTTATCAATACCTGTCAAATCTTATGTAGACTTTTAAAGGAAGTTGTCATTAAATGGATATACAAAAACTTTATTGCAGATATTCTTTTCATTTAAGTGATCACTCTATTTTTCAAAAACTTGTTTTTATGTGCACTAGTCCAATTTTTAAATTAAAATAGAGATTGGTGTTCCTAGAATAAATTAGGTTTTCACCTCCATTCTCTTGTTCAGTGTTAGGATTATGCATGGCTTGCAAATAGCACAGTTAATACTCAAATTGTTTCACCCTTCTGTCTCCACATCCAGTGCTTTCTTTTCCTCAATTACAGCAAACTACTCTCAATGATACCATCTGTGGAATCCATCAAGCCCATATCACCTTCTCCATCAGATATCCCCTAACCGCAGACAGTCATACGGGTAGCTGTTACATCAGTGGTTCAGTGTAACTAATTATTCATCAGGAGTGTATGTATTAACAGCCTCACACAATAATTAAACCCAAATTAATTTCTTCATTTAATACATGCCACAAATTAAATTAAATATCAGCAGAAAACAAGGCACACAGTAACTATTAATTTTCAAAATGAAAAACAATAGTCATTGTTGCCAACAGTTATTTAATTTGCACATATAATGCTGTATTACAAGTTTTCATATACCAGTGATGACTCTCTTTGCTTTGTCAGACACAAAATTAAGATGTGAGTTCAGATGGTGTGTTAGCAGGAATGTTTCCAAGCCCAGTTAACATTGGAGGAAGCCAAATTCATTTATGGTGCTGTAATACACAATAGAATCCAATAATTTCAAATGTGTGTGCTGAATTAGCAAATAGTTCACAAATGGCTGAAGACTAATTTAATGATATATGGAATGTGCTAACAAATTGCATATAGAATACTTCAAAAATGTCTATTAGTCTATGCAATTATTTGGGAACACTATTATGTTTTGTCTAACTGAAAAATTATGTTTGTAAAATTCATTATGTAACTTTTTCAATAAATCTTTACCAGAGATGTCTTACATGCCTAGAGTTATGCCAGACCCTGGAACTATAGCAGTGCAAAAAGAGGCATAGGTCTTGCTTCATAGATCTTTCAGTGATAGAGAGAGACAGACAGTTACAGCAAGTAAGTCACTAGTCAATGCCCAGATGCATAATGCTCAATTCAGACAAGAAAAGTGAAGTATGAGGAAGTAACATGAATCTATTATGTGCTACACTGTGAAACTTTGGAGAAATCATTCACCCTCAGTAAGTTCAGTTTCCTTGTCTATGAAAATTGTTGTGAGGATCAAATGAAAAAAATAGTAAGTAGATCAATTTCATTTATTGCATCCTTTCAATGTACAAACCTCTGTATAAAAGCAAAATAAAGCATGGATAGAAGGAAGCAAAGAGATAGATTTCTTGTGGATGAGAAAGTGTGCAGGAGACTAAGGGTGAAGCCAACAGGAGAGCAGAAGAGGAAGCTAGAAGGGTTAAGATGCTCCCTGTATAGGCACCACAGTGAATGCATACATTACATGTCATAAATACTACCTTAGAATGATAACAAAATGAAAATGAGGAAAGGGGATGTGGAGATGGAAGGAGGGTGGGAAGGAGAAGGGGATTTAAAGAGTAATGTGGGTGCTATATACATGTACCTACTCCCGAAGATGAATGTAAACTTAGGACAGCAATGTGTAGTTGCAAAATTAAAATTAAAATTTAAAAACACTGTGCTTAATAGCTGGCTTAATAGCTGGCACACATTTTCTCATATTGTTTTCCAATAGCAATCCTATGAGTTAAAATTAGTCACATCAATGCTGATATTTTTTGTTGATAAGAGAGGCCAGTGGTTATCACTCGGCTACCGCATTATTAACAACAGATTTTGACTTGGGTTAAGAGGACTTTAGAAATGCGCTACCTACCTATCATTTTTCCAGCTAAACGTAAATCCAGATTAAACACTAGCATAATATTTCCTTTACATAACCGGTAAGCAGGATGAATACTAAATGGAAAAATTGAAACTAGTCCCTTTTCCTTTCCACATATTCCAAATAACAGGTGAAGTTTTGTTTTCAATGGTGGCTAAGCAAATAAATGAACAAACAAACATAACGAAACTTTCAGTAACATAAAATTTCTCTAGTGAGTGCAATTCTGTGGCTTTCACTCAAGAATCTGCTGTTTCTAAGAGAAACATATGTAAACTCCAGTACAGAACTGTTTATTGGCAACTGATTAACATTTCCTTGGCTGTGAGTTTAATGGGAAGTTGAGAGTTTCTATAAACATAATATAAAAGACTTTCAACAGCTTACTGATTACTGAGTTTTCATAAGACAACTGGGGAAAAATCTGAGCATAGGCTAAGAATAATAGTTGCTAAGTAAATTACGGGTTTCTTTGTCACATGATGTCCTGCCAAATAATGTTTCTGAAGAAATGAATACTGACTGGACAGACAAAAAAATGGAAACAGAAAATTCTATAAACAAGTTATAGACTCTTTGAATTGGGTATTTCACTGGTTGCTGCAAACTGCAAAGATCAAGGTCTTAGATCCAATTGTGGCAAACACATAAGTGAATTCTGTGACACAGACTGTAAATGCAATGGATTTCAGCACCTATCTCCTCAAATGAGAAGGGATTGGCCTTCTGGTATTCTACACAGTTCCTTGGCAGATGCTTTTACGTTCTTTGATTGTTTGTGTGACTGTCCTTCTATCATCCATTGATTTGCCTCTCTTTCCAGTGGGTTCTCTATGTGAGCATCACAGTGGCTTTGGAAAAGTGTAACATCCATCTGGAATCAGATGTAACCTAGACAATATGTGTTTTTCCTCCCATTGGACAATAGTTGTCATGTGTTCTAAATTGTGTCACTTACTGAGAATTTTGTTTTAATTTCATGATTTGCTTTTTTTGTTTTGTTGAGAATGCTAGTGCAATGCTCTAAACAGCACAAAAGTATTGTTCTCCATTTCTGTTACTTGGAAATCTGACATGGGTTTCATTTCCCTAAAAATGACAGGGCTGATTTCCTTTCTGCAGTTTTTTTTTTCCTAGCATCTAACAGCCCCCTTCATCCCTTAACTCCTCATGCTTTCCCTCCATCATCAAAATCAGCAAGCGTAGGTCAAATTCTTTGGAAATAACCACCTCTGACTCCATCTATTGCTTCTCTTTTTTATTTTTACAACCTTTGTAATTACATTGAAATCACCCAGAAAATCCATGAAGATCTCCCTATCTTGAGGACAGCTGATTGGCAAACTTAATTCAATTTTATCTCGAGTATAATTCCTCTTTGGCGTATTTACAGCTTCCAAGAATTAGGGCATGGTAATCTTTGAGGTCTATTTTCTGCCTTTCACAATCAGATAAGCTCCTCATGCAACTCTTTTGTAAGAACTGAATGGATTAATCCTGCAAAATGTGTTGCACATAGTGAGTGTATTATGCATCACAACTTATATTGTTAAGTCATGTTAAATTCACCAGGAATGAACAAAGAAATGAGATGCAGTCAGTTATGTTATCTTGCTAACGTAGCCTGTGGATCTTGGTCCCAAGACCCAGTAAGAAGTAAGAATGTAAGAAATTAGAGTTTGTTTTGATTCTCCATTACTGTTGGTGCATCAATTCCATTCCCATGTGACTCCTATCCATCCTTTCTTTTTCCTCTATCATCCCAGAGACTAAATTTTTTGTTTGTAAACTGCACCTGGTCTAAACACACTCAGCATACTTATCCTAAATCTTTCCTGTTCCTTATCAAAGCAAGCCTGAATTAGTCACATGTAATCTGGTAAATCACTAAACCTACTGGTTTAGCATCATGATGGCTACTAATACTGCAATCCGCATAAAATATGCTAACAAAATCCACTAAGGCTTTAAATACACTTTTCCTGAATTCAGTTATTTGTATTCTAAAGGACTTACTATTCCATTTTAAGAGACTTTAAGGATCTTTGAGCAGTTATTTTTAGGAGAACTCTATTGGGAAGTGTATTTTACAATTTAAAGGGCCCAAGGTAGTACTAGCGCTGTAATGTCAGTAATGAAAGCAAATGTGTGCGCTGTTTTGGCCTATTAAAGATAAGTTGTTTCAGGTCCATTCAGAATAAGTGCAGTTGAGAGGGGACACAATACTTTTCTCATTCTTACTGAATATGAGTCAGAAAAACAAGGATGTCTGAGTGCCTCTGATAAGCCTCCCAATGCCTTTCAGCCACCAGTTTACAACTTTTTGTACTAGAAGAAGAACTGACACTCTGTGTGTAAAAATTTATCATTTTTAAATCTGATCTGAATAGTAGAAAAGTCCCCACACCCTTAGGAAGGTGCCTGGTATTAAGTATGCATTAAGTATTGAAAGACTATCAATCCAACCTCTATTCAAATAGATGATAAAAGAAAGGAAGAAAGGAAAGGAAGAAGAGGAAAGAGGGAAGACAGGAAGTAAGAAATGAAATGGAGAGAAGAGAAAGCAGGCAGAAAGTACATGAAAAATTCAGTAGATTAAAAAAAAAAAAGCACTGCCTTGGAAGCTTTCCAAATGAGAAAACATACAAAAGAAGCTAAGCCCACAAAATAAACTTGAAATGCATTCAGTAATAAAAGCTGTTGTTATTAAATTAAAGGTAATGAAACTATCACAGATAGAACAGGAAGAGACAAATGATGGGGCTTGGGGCTGGGGATTTAGCTCAGTGGCTTAAGCACCTGCCTGGCAAGCGTGAGGTCATGAGTTCGATCCATGGTACCAAAAAAAAAAGAAAAATGGTTAAATGATGGGGCTTAATCACTTTATTGTTCCACACTATGGAAAATTTTGCCCAAATGTTCAGTTGCCTTAAATGGTCTCAGCTACAGTAAGAATCGAAGGAGAGAACAGATTGTGGAGAGAAGCACCAGACTGGAAAGCCATTACCAGGGCGGGAGGTTCACTGAATCCCCAAGCCTTCAAACTTGGGAAAATATGCAATCAGATGCAAGGTTATTCCCACCACAAAACAAGCAAGCATGCTTTTGAAGATTATAATAATTATAGTCTGATCTATAAGAAATGATGTCATTTTTATTAACTCCAAATCCTGTAAATTCATGTTTTTTATTCATTGTAGACAATCTGCCCCTAACCTTTGAAAGAACTTTCCTTCTTTTGTCAGAGATTTTACACTTCGCTTGCATATATAAAACAAATGCAATGCAAGGGATCAAACAAATGTGCTACATGATACATTGTTAAATGCTAGTATATTTTTATTTGTCCAGTGTTCCTTCTTGAGTGTGATTCTCCCTCAGAGTCCAATATGCAGTCCATGTCTGTTAAACTCAAAATGTTTCATTTTGGTGGGGAAAAAAAAAAGGACCAAGAAGTGACACATGTGTTTACCAGGCCAAAGCACCAGAAGTATGCTGTGGTGACATTTTTTTCCCCACTGAGTCAAATGTGCAAATGCATTCATTTCTCCAGCAAAGACATGATACATGCTGTCTGTGTTTTGTTCTAGGAATAAAACTGTGAACAGGACAAGGACTTTCATTCTAAGAGCAAACAAACTAGAGTCCCAGAAACCCAGAAGTATAAACATGGCCTTAAGAATTCTGAGGGAAGGCTTCATAGAGATCTCCATCCTGAGCAGGACCTTATGAAATAAGCATATTTGAGATAAGATTCCCAGTAAACTTCAAAGAATCATGCAAGCAGAGGCTTAACTAAACTGCAAAAACTGTGTAGGGAAAAAATAGGCAGGAGGTTTAAAAACAATGGGGGATTGGATAAGAGAAATAAAATCCTTATTAATGCAGAAGAAATATCTAAAGGAAATAAAAAAATAAAACGTTTTTGAGGATACTGAAATCAGTATTTTTAGATGGTGGCAGAGGAAAAGAGTTCATGATGGACAGTCTCATATTGTATGCAGGCTTCCTGTCCTAGGGCAAGCATAGCCCTCACGCCTTTAATCCTAGACAGGACTATGCCAAACCAATCAGCAGACTGATTTACTATTCACATACACACAATCCCAGCATTACACACTCCAGATTTAGCTACCTCTGAAAAAGCCCTATGACTGCATGAGTCTTTGGGGAAACATCTAGACACAAATTGTAGTAGGCTGGTTCTGATCCCTCTTTGAAGTTTTTCTCAAATGACCCAGATTCCTGGCTTCTCCAAACCTCTAGGCTCTCCACTGCGCCTGTGGCTTCACTCTCACAGCATTACAAACTGCCTTATCTGGGGAACACTCCCTGGCCCCCCAGGCCCCCTCAAATCTTGGTGAAAACCATCATGAGCTCACAACCCCAGCATTCTGCATGCACCTGAAACCCACATGATGCAGATGATGTCAAGGTCTGTTGCCAGCTGAAGTAGGAGCCAGGCTTTCTTCTGGGTTGGCTATAGGGATTGCATGTCTGAATCTCTTAATGCTCTGAATCCAATCCTGAGACACAAATCCTCTATGACGCTGCCATTCTGGAACATGCTGCTCTTGAGCTCGCTGCTCAAAGCAAATTCTTTCACCTTTGCAAACTTGAGGTTGCAGAGGCTGGAGTCCTGCTATTTCTTGTGATGCCCTCAGGTTGTCTTTTCCATTGTCCTGTTCTTTCTCAGCAACCACTTTCTCTCTGCTCTATCTTTGCAGTCCACATCTTTCCTGGAGCTTCCTTTCTGGCTAAGCTCACAGCATTTTAGATGACTCTATTAGACTCATTCATCTTGATTCTCAGCATAAATCTGACTAAACTCCTTCAACAGTAGACACACTTCCACCTCAACATTAAACTGTGTTGGAATTGTTTCTGCCAAATTAGTTAGTCTGCCATCATTTTTTTTGCACCAAGGACAAATTCATGACCTTGAGTTTGCCAGGCAGGTGCTTGTGCCACTGAGCTAAATCCCCAGCCCCTAGTCTGCCATCCTTAATCTTAGTCTCAAGCAAAGTCTCTGGACATGAGAAAGATGAAAGCAAACTGACAATCCACATACATTGTCTGGAGTCCAACAGCCAATGCAATCCTTTTTTCCAACAGAAACTTCTGGAGCCTTGTCTTTACCATCAGCTTTTCTACCCCATTCTGGTCTTCAGAGCTCTTACAGAATTTCCCATCAAGTGCAGTTTAAAGTGTTCCAACACTTCATCCAGGATTCTTAAACTTTTCTAAATTCTTTACTCAAATTAATCCCAAAGGTTCCTGAACCACATGGTCAAGTGTATGTAGTCATAACAATGGCCCCACTCCTGTACCTAATTCTTAATTTTCTCATTTCATACTTTTCTCATTACCCAACACCCACAAGTTAAGGTCAGAAAAGTCTATTCAGGTCAAAGTTTGTAGAGGTTTCAGTTTACAATTGGCTGACTCCAAAGCAGGTTGGCATGGCAGAGGGGCAGAAAAGAGGAGAAACAGTTCATGGAAGGAAGAAGGCAGTAAGCACCAAGCTCCAAATTGTAAGAAACGAGCCATAACTCTCTTTGTGTTCCTTATATCTTATCCAGGCTACCCACACACTCACGCCTCTAATCCTAGCACTGCATCCTTGATTTCAACATCAGGCACCCTAGATTCAGCCACCTCCAAAAAGCCTAAACTATGACTACATGAGGCTTTAACAGGATATCTAGATACAAGCCATAAAAATGCCTAACAGCTCTTTTTATAAATTACTTGTTTTTTTTTAATTTCAAGGATATGAAGGAGCTTATTCTTTCAACTAATGTGTGCCTAGACCTACTATCCAAAATGTCTAGGCATTAAAATTTTTGAACAAAAACTATATTCACAAAGGGCGTAAGGATATGAAGGAGCAGATTCAATATGTGTCCATTCCTGTCACTAACCAAGATAGGCATTTCTTCAGCTTTTGATTTACTAGGAGGTTCAGAGGTAACAACTGCTAAAATGTGCTCCAATTAATTCTTTGAAATAAAACATTTTGAGTGTTTCTCCTTACCTTTATATCACTTAGCAAAACTGTAAATTCAGTTATTTCTATGGCAACATCCTCTTTATTCAGTCATATTCATATGAGATTTTTGAGTGGTAGAAAAACATGTTCATTGTATCTTAATGTCCTGAGAAGAATATGTCTCTTATGTGGATGTAAAGAATAGGTTCCAAATTATGAAAAATGCTTAAGCATATCAGAGAAAAGAGCCAAGTGACAAAAGGCATAACTGATAAAGTTTAGAATCTAAAATACTGAAGTCTTTCTATTTTCCAACTCTAAGACCCTGGATGTGTGCAAGCTTGAACTTGGAAAACTTTATCAAACTTTGAACTTTATAAAACTAGATATTTATACTAGGACTTCCAAACTATGCCAAGAGGGCCAAACACAAACCAACCCTTATTTTGGCAAAATAGAGTTATACTGGAACATAAATACATCAACCCAAAGTTTTGAATCCAGAGATAGACTATGAATCTTTAATAGGCAATGCAGTTCTCAATATCCACTTCCCTGTTCAAGTCACTGCAAAGTTATTCTAGATAAACCTTCTATTTAAAAATGGAGTAGATAAAACTATACAAAAAACAGTAGCGCTAAGAGTGTAATTATCATTAACAGAAGTCTTCAGAATTCAACAAGCTTTCTTTCAAAAATATTAATTCTGCCATTGGCCTCAATGTCTCATTTTCCTCTCTCGTAAAGTATAAAAACAAATATACAGTGTATCGTGGGACATTGGAGAGCTTGTTAAATAATAAATGTGGAGGATTTACCATTTTGTATGAGACAGAATAAATGTTGATTAAACAGTACTGCTACTACTGAGAGAGCAGAAGAATGGCAGAACTCTGAAATGGCAGCCTGAGAGGATGAGCAGGTAGCTGTGACTTCTGGAAATAAGAGGACTAAAGTAAATCAGGCTGTTAATTCAGTGTCTTAGTTACCTTTCTCTCCTTGCTGGGACAAAACACCAGACACTCAAAATGGAGGAAAGAAAGGTTATTTCTTATGGTTCTGGAGGTTTCAGTCCATTCTTGGTTGGCTCCAAGGCAGTGTGGCATGGTGGGGCAGCCATTCACAGCCACTGCAGACAGTAGGGCAGAACCCTAAGAGAGACACACCTGCTTCCTGCCATACATCCTATGCTGCCTCCACCCCTGGGCGAGTGTAGCATTCATGCCACCAATCCAATCGCTAGACAAGGAACCAATCACAAATGCTAGATTTGATCCAGTCCATAATTGCATGAGGCTTGGGGGCCACTGACATAAACCATGACATTCAGTGAGCAAGCTCCTGTAGTTCTTGAGAGAAGAAGCTGAAGGGTTTCAGGCAGACTGGCAAGCCAAGATGCTGTCAGATCTCACCTAAAATTGATTCTCGATTTCATTACACCTTCACTATAATGCATTTCCCTAATCAAATCTCTTCCCAGAGAGAGAACACATATTTTTAAGCACATTTTGGGCTGTGTGCAAACTCATGCAAACATAGTAACTAAACTCTTCTCTGTCCAGACACTGCCCTTTTTTTTGGGAAAAAACCCTGAATAATTAGTGACATTTGTTTGGGGCCCTACAAGTGTGACTGTATCCTGTCTTAAGGATTTCCTGTCTATAGAGAAACTGTTTTTTGCCAACTTCTCCTTCTTTCTTGAACCTATAAGACAGCTGATGCAACAGATTTGTCTGTTTCTTTTCTACAATCCATCCTTCAGTTAAAGGTTTTACTAGTGTAATTCCATGCTGTTGCTTCAGTTTTATGTTTCATTACCACTGAAGAAAGAACCCTCACTAGCCAGTGATACTATGAAGTAGCCAGGGCAGTGCCCTCTAATTTATGTCTTCTTCTATGATCATGATTTTTAGTGGGACAGGGAATAGAACAGCATTTTGCAAAGAACATCAATTCTTCTCTGAGCTCTGGATAAGATATTGCCTGTGTGTAATCTATGCAACTCCCTTTCTTAGTTTGCCATAAAGTTATAATCAGTAAAATTATGATCACCTTTAAAGATGTAACACTCTGTGCATTTTCCTGCTGCAATGACACCTACATATGAGGAAAAGATAATAGACCTGAGATTTCTTGAGGGTCTGTAACAAAGCTGTCAAAAAAACATGTAAGGGAAGATAGTTACTGAAATCAATAATCCCAAGATTACATTAATGCAACATTATATGTGATAATATAAAACCTTCTGGCCAAGATGCTCAAAGTTATTATGCCCAGAGCGGTCATAACTCGGCCCCGGGCATCAAGCTTGTATTTTAGTTTATGGTGCTCTGCACATGAGGTATGGCAACTACCACTGAGACTTTCAATTCCCTACTAACTTCTGACTTCCTGAATTCTGAATAATAAATCACATCAAACTACCTCTCTCTTCACCTACCAAAGGGTAACTATCCACTCCAAAAGGGTTACTATGGGAAAAAGCAGTGTTTACTGTACATTGTTTTTCAGGCAGTGACTTGTTACATTAAATGACTTGAAGCAATATTACTGAAATTAGTAGTGATGAAATATAGTTGGTTTCTTATTTTTTCCCTATTTTCCTAACTGTGCACTGATCCTGAGAAAAAGACATGAATTACTAGTAAAAAATAAATAAACAAAAATAAATATACAGTCAAGGTAAATATAATTCAGGGTTCCTAAAATCAGATTATGTCAACTTAAGCATGATCATTTGCACTCATTTTTCTGCTTTCTAGATTTCTTATCTTGTTTCAAACCAGTAATCAAGAGTTGGTGGTCACATAGTTGTAGTTGTTCTGCATTTTGCATAAACAATAAATAGATACAGGACCTCCTATACTTTGGTGGTGTTATGGTTGATACATGTGTCAATTTGAGGAGTTTAGAAGTTTAACTAAGTAATTCAGCAGGGGGCCAGGTTCCTTACTTTGTAAATATCCTCAGCCTATGCAAGAGGAGAGCACTGAGGTGGTGTGACTGTAGCCTGCTTGCAGCATAAGGAAGGAAAAGAGGCTTGCTCTCCACCCTTCTATGTTCTTGTTGCTCTGTTGCATTCTGCTGCTTTGAACAGCAACCCCTGTGCCACGCCAGCCTGCCTTGGAGCCAGCTTGTTATCCACTGAAAACACCATAAATTATGAGCCAGATATTCCCTTCCTTAACTTTGTGTGTCAAGTATTTTGTCTCAACAATGAGAGGAAAGTAACCAAGACAGGTGGCAACTGGAGATGTCCACAACAAGCCCCTGACTCAAATTAGTCACAGAAACCATCTGTGAATCAATGTGTGGAGTCAGGCGTAGGCGAGGAATGATCACAAAGCACAAAGGAAATCATTCAGGTTCATGGTTTTTATGCTTTAGATTTTGTGCAATGAGCAGGCAATTACTATTTATCTGTATTAGAATTTTCAAAAATATAAATCAAAAATCAAGAAAGGAGTCAAATGCAGAGGTCAGGTCATGGAGCAAGCAATGGCAGTCATATAAGTTATTAAAAAGCATGTACTAAATTAGTGTTTGCTTTCATTTTGCCTGAGTGCTCAGTCAGCAGGCTGGTTGCTAGGCTTGGAGGATCCAGCAGAGAGCAAGGTGCAGCTCCCTGCCCTTAGGAGAGTCACAGTCTGATCCCACAAGAGCCAGCTGCATATCCATTACCTTCCTACAAAATCCATGCTAGAAATTTCCATAATATAAAATAATTGTGCAGGAGATAAAGTATTGAGTTTTGCCTAAGGGAAAAGGAACAGTTTGTCTCCTTTCCTAGAATAGGACCCCTTTCTTAAGCACAGTGATAGGTGACAAAAGTTTGAAAGTTTGTCTTTGTCTGCTGGTACTAAATTGCACAGGTTTATGCCTAAAGTTTATAATCTTCCAAATCACTATGCTCAACCCCATAAAACTCCATCTTCAAGCACTAATTTCTGTTAAATCTACTGTTTGTGGGACTAAGAACATACAAGAAAGGAGGGTTTGCAAGACGACTCCAATGGAAATCACTGAGGAACACTCTGTGGCTCCTGCTGTGAGTTTGGATTTGTTGGAGTAAAAACCAACAAGAGCTGAAATCTGGATACATAAATGTAAATGAAAGAGTAAAATAGCACCTTGCCAACTCCCTACTGCAGGAGCCTCTGTGTCACTCTTATAAAAGCAGCAATTTTTAAAATTCAAGTCGACATTTTGCTTGACCCATAATTGGTCCCTGCCAGTAGAAAGAGAAAGTGTTAAAGCTGTAGTTCAGTGAGAACAATTCTGGATTTCTGATGTTGGCAGGGAAGACAATCTTCTGTGTTTCTTCAACTGGTATGAAGGGAAGCTTCTATAGAGTAGTCAAAGAAAAGGCACACTTCTGTGTGATCCCAAGCAGAGAATCTGGGCCATGATTTCTTCATCAAGATGGATGGCTGTCCTATCTGACCCCATTTAATTCACTGGTGCATCCATGCTGTCATTCAAAAAACTGGTTGAACTACATTTTCCTTCATAGATTACCTACTTAGCTGAATAGTAGGTTAATAGGTCATCCCTGCAGCTACAAATATTACTCATGTGATTGGAAAGGGAGGGACTCAGGGGTTCTATGCTGCATGCAGATATGACACAGATGCCTTTCACTCACTTTGTCAGGTGTATCTTACCAGTTCTTGCTCTCAATTTTATGCATGCAGTAGCACTCCTGTGGAAAATGTAATCAAGACACTCTTAATTATTCATAAGACAATTCACAAAAGCACTTCTATATTGCAGTCTGGACAATCACACAGAAAAATTTCATCGATGTACTTTCACTACTTGCAGTCTATTTACACATCATTTCCAGGAAGATATTCCTAAAGACCATCTTTAATTGCATTAATATCTACTTCAGAGCCTGAATTACTAAATATCTACAAATTAAACAATACCTTCCAATACTGGGATTCAGCACAGTATAATGATTAAGAGTGAGACTTCCAGAGTTAGATAGCTGCTGTTAAATTGTCTCTGTCCCCTTATCACCAGTGTACAGGTAAGCAAGCTAATTTATTTCATTTCTCTGTTTCTGCTTTCTCTATCTATACAGTGTGAGACATTACAACACATTTACGTTGTGTGTTGCATAAATTATCAGCAAGGTATATGTGGTGTATTATCTATATAGGTATAGGTATATTATCAGGTACAATATATAAATGCTTATATATAACCAAATCATATTTACATATTTACAAAGAACTATACTTAAATATAAATATATAATATTTTATAGATTTTGCTACTTATACATAGCATCATGTGTGTTGTGTGCAAGTGTGTGTGTCTGGATTAGTTGTTAGACAACTATATTGTTAGAAATACTGTGAACTAATCCAGGGAGCCAAGGCCCTGCAAGGGAGTCAAGGCCACGGGAGATGAGTTCAAGCCCACTAGTGCTGGCCCAAGGAGAGTTTAAGACCATAGCTTGCAGTGGTTAAGCGCCCACACAGCTTCATAAAACACTGGACTTGGCTCAGGAGGTCATGTGGGCCTGACTGGGCCACACTCAGTGACCTTCATTCAGTCCCAGGAGCTGAGGGTACAGGCGGTGATTTCCAACATGCTCTGGGGAAGCTTTGGAGCATTGCTTAAAGCATGGAAAAATAGGAAAATGAAAACATAAAAGACCAAAAGGCAGGCTCAAACTTCCAGCTCATCCTAAGAAATCCTAGGAGCCCTGTGCATGGAAGAGAATGTAAGCCATACACCTGAAATGCCTGAAATGATATCAAGTAAAATAAAGAAGCAACTTGGGGGAAGCTACAAAGAAACTAAAATCAGAAATAATCTACCATGTAAAAGAAGAAATGCCAAAGAAGTGACAGAAATACTCAGCACATCTAAATAAGACATAGTTATTTATTCTAAATTATAGGAACAAAGCAAAGAGACAGAATTCCTGAATGAGCACTATAAGAAACAAACAGAATGCATGAAGCAGATTCAAAGAGATATACAGGAAATCAAAAATTCTATTGAAAGTTTCCAAAACTGCCTCAATGAAAGTGAAGATAGAATTTCAGATCTTGAAGATAAGACTGCAGATAGTGAACAGGAAAGGAAAGATCTTTTAAAAATAACAAAGAATCAGGAAATAACAATTCAACACCTGCAAGATGACACAAAGAAAAACAACATAAGATTAATAGGGATAAATGAAAAAGAAGGGGACAACACAAATGATATCAAGAAGCTATTTACAGAAGTAATAGCTGAAAACTTCCAAAACATGAGACTGGAAACTGACATATGGATTAGCGAAGCATATAGAACTCCAAATAGCCATAAGCAAAATAAAACTACACCCAGACATAGAATAATCACAATCCCAGAAATCCAACATAAGAACAGAATATTAAAAGCTGTTAGAGAGAAAAGACAGATCACCTATAATGGAAAACCTACTAGAATCACAGCAGACTTCTCAACACAAACAAAGAAGTCAACAAGAGCATGGAGTGAAGTATTTCAGATCCTAAAGGAAAACAACTTCCAAACAAGACTAATGTACCCTGCAAAACTGTCCTTCAAAATGGATGGAGAGATAAGATACTTCCATGACAAAGAACAGCTGAAGAACTTCATGATCACTAAACCAATCTTGCAAAGAATACTGAATAACATTCTAGATAGACATATAAAAAACCACTAAACAAGGCAGACAATTAAACAGAGTAGAAAGGTAAAGAAGCAACAGCAGAAGGATAACATGTCAAAAGTAAACCAATATATATCAGTTATAACCATTAATGTAAATCACCTCAATTCATCAAGTAAAAGAAACAGACTGGCAGAATGGATCAAAAAACAACATCCAACCATATGCTGTACAGGAAACCCATCTAACCCAAAGCAAACTAACAGACTGAAAGTAAAGGATAGAAAACCATACTTCATGCAACTGGAGTCCCAAAAAAGCAGGGGTAGCTATTCTGTTTGCAGACAATGTGAACTTCAAAAGAAGAATTATCCAAAGAGATAAAGAAGGCCACAACCCACTGCTTAGGGGAAAACTTCAAGAGGAAGAGATAAGAATATTAAGTATATATGCACCAAATTCCAGAGCACCAAGCTATACAAAGTGAGTATTAACAAATATTTAAAATCAAAAAAGCAATAATAAAGTAGTAATGGGAGACCATAACACCCCATTGACACAAACACACCAAACAACTAGACAGAAAATCAGCAAAGACATAACAGAACTGAATCACACCTGTGAACAAATGGACTTGATAGATGTATACAGAGTGTTCCATCCAACAACAACAGAATACACATTCATCTCAGCAGTACATGGAACATTCCTTAAAATAGACCATACACTAGCCCACAGAAGATTTAATTAAATGATTTAAGTAAATGAAAAAGAATTGAAATTATCCCATGCATATTATCAGATCACAGTGCCATGAAACTAGATATTGATGTTAAAAGAAACTGCAAAAAACCCACAAACACATGGAAATTGAATAATACATTCTTGAGCAATCAGTGGGTCACAAAGAAAATTAAAGAAGAAATTAAACAATATCTTCAAGCAAACAAAAATACAAGTTACCAGAATCTGTGAGATGTGATAAAAGCAGTCCTCAGAGGAAAATTTATTGCACTGAGTTCCCACATCAGGAAAACAGAATGAACACAAAGAAACAACCTGATACTACACTTCCAACATGTAGAAAAAGAAGAGAAAGCCAACTACCGAGCCAAAAGAAGGGAGGAAATTATAAAGACCAGAGCAGATAGTAATGCCATAGAGACTAAGAAAACAATTCAAAGAATCAATGAATAAAAGAGTTGGTTCTTTGAAAGAATAAATAAAATGAATAAGCCCCTAGCCAACCTTTTTAAAAAATGGAAAGAAAAAAGTCAAATTCATGCAATAAGGAATGAAAAAGGTGAAATCACTACAAACTCTGTGGAAATACAGAAGATCATCAATGCCTATTTTGAAACCTCTACTTTTATAGGTTCGATAACACAGAAGAAATGGACAGATTCCTAGAAACATATGAAATAATAAAATCTGAGTCAAGAAGATGTAAAACTGCTGAATATCCCTATTTTTTTAATGAAACTGAAAATGTGATTAAGTACTTACCAACAAAGAGCTCAGGTCTACATGGATTCACTGTGGAATTCTACAAGAAATACAAAGAAGACTTAATTCTGACACTCCTCAAACTCTTCAATGAAATTAAAAGGGAAGCAATTCTTCCTAAGTCATTCTTGGAAGCAAATATTACTGTACTACCAAAACCTGAGAAAGATCCAACTAAAAAAGAGAACTATAGGCCAATCTCCTTAATGAAGGTTGATGCAAAAATTCTCAATAAAGTATTGGCAAACAGGATACAGCAAACCATCAAGATTATACACCACGACCAGGTGGGATTCATCCCAGGAATGCAGGGGTGGTTCAATATATGTAAGTCAATAAATGTAATCCACCATATCAATAGAGCCAAATGTAAGAACCACATGATCATCTCTCTAGATGCAGAAAAAGGTTGTGATAATGTCTAACACTCATTCATGAGAAGAACCTTACAAAGATTTGAAATACGTTATATTTACCTCAATATGATAAAGGCCATCTACTACAAACCAACAGCCAGCGTCATATTAAATGGCCAAAAATTGAAAGCCTTTACCTTAACTTCAGGCACAAGACAAGGATATCCCTTATCACTGCTCCTATTCAACATAGTACTGGAAATACTAGCCAGAGAATTTAGACAAGAAAGAGAAATAAAAGGAATAAAGATAGGAAAAGAGGAAGTTAAGGTATCATTATTTGCAGATGACATGATATTCTACATAAAAGACCCCCAAGATTCCATTTAAAGATTCCTAGGTATAGTAAATATATTCAGCAATGTAGCTGGATACAAAGTCAGTACTCAAAAATCAATAGCATTCCTACACACTAACAACAAAATCACTGAGAGAGAAGTAAGAGAAACCACAGCCTTCACACTAGCATCCAAAAAATTGAAATACTTAGGAATTAATCTCACAAATGAAGTGAAAGATCTATTTAGGGGCAAAATTATAATACCCTGAAAAAAGAAATCAAAGAGGACCTCAGAAAATGGGAAGACATCCTTTGTTCATGAATAGGAAAAATAAATATTGTGAAACTGGCCATTTTCCCAAAGCTGTTATACAGATTCAATGCAATCAAAATACCACTAGCATACCTCATAGATCTAGAGAAATCACTGCTAAAATTCATCTGGAACCAGAAGAGACCTAGAATAGCAAAGGCATTTCTAAGCAACAAAGGCAAGGCAGGAGGCATCACAATCCCTGACTTGAAGTTATACTAAAAAGCTACTGTAATAAAATCAACATGGTACTGGAATAAAAACAGATCTGAAGATCAATGGAATAGTTTGGAAAATACAATCACAACTACAAACACACTCAACCACCTTATCTTTGATAAAGGGGCCAAACATGTTCACTGGAAGAATGATAGTCTCTTTAATAAATAGGCTCTTTAATAAATAGGCTCTCCATATGCTGAAAACTAAAACAAGACCCATGCTTATCACCATGTACCAAACTAAAGTCTAAATGGATCAATGATTTAAATTTTAAACAGAAACACTAAATCTGTTGGAAGACAAAGTAGGTAAAAATGAAGACATAGGGGTAGGTAGAGAATTCATGGAGAAGAATCAAACCACATGGGAAGTACTTCCCAGAATCAATAACTGGGATCACATCTTATTAAAGAGTTTCTGCATGTCAAAAGAAATCTCCAGCATAGTGAAAGGAAAATACACAAACTGGCAAAAAATCTTAGTGAATTGTCCCTCAGACAAAGGACTTCTGTCTAGAACTTATAAAAAATTAAAAAAAATCAGACCCCCAAAATTGAAAGACCCAATCCAAAAATAGGCATCTTAGGTGAATATACAGTTCTCAGATAAACAAACGTCAATGGCAAATAAATACATGAAAAAATGTTCATCATCATTAGTCATTAGAGAAATGCAAATTAAAATGACACTAAGATTCCATCTTACTCCAGAAAAAATAGCCAGGATAATGAAAACCAACAACAACAAATGCTGGAGAGGGTGAGGGGAAAAAGGAACTTTTCTGCATTGTTGGTGGGAGTGTAGCCTGCTGCAACCACTGTGGAGGTCAGTCTGGAGATTCCTCAAAAAGCTGGGTATGGAAGTCCCATTTGACCCAGCTATTCCACTTCTAGGCATATTTCCAGAAGAACTGAAAACATCATACCACAGTGATATATGTGCACCCATGTTTATAGCAGCACAATTTGTAATAGCCAGATCTTGGAAACAACCTAAGTTCCCATCAACTAAAGAATGTTGTGGCATTTTTATACAATGGAGTACTACTCAGCTACAAAGAATGATCACATTGAAATATTTATAAATAAATGGATGCAACTCGAGACCATACTCATAAGTGAAATAAATCAAATTCACATACCATAGATTCTATACAGTATAGTCTCCTAGCGTAAGAAATGATATGAGTACATAAGATTTTATGGTAATCATGATTCCCATCACACTGGTTTGAAGTCTTATAATGTTTTCATTCATCAGTTTGAATAGTTTTATTCTGTTTTGTTTGATTTTATTATGTGTGATGGGATAAACAGCTTTTTTGTGTTCTTTTTAAATTTTTTTTCTTTTTTTATCAGTACCAGGAATCAAACTCATGACCATGTGATTGCAAGGCAAGCGTTTATGCCACTGAGCTAAATCCCCAGCCCCTAAACAGCTTTTTTTGCAGAAAACAAGACATTATGGCAGCCATTGCTGATTTAATATCATCTTGCTTTGAAGTCCTACCATGGTTTTGTTCTTCTATTACCATTGGTTCTATCATGCTGTGTCTTATTGGATTTTAATATGTGTGATAGTATAAATAAACTTTTTATGGAAAATGAGATATTATAGCAGCCATTGCTCATTTTCTGTTATTTCATTCAGAATGCCCTGTAATACTTTCATTCTCTTGAATGGCTTTATACTATTTGGTTATGTTTAATATTACTGTGTGTGAAGCTCTGCTCAACTATTTCAAAGAAAGAGACATTATGGTAGCTACTGTTAATATCCACTTGTCTTGTTGTGAGCTGCTGTGTTGCTTACCTTGTTCTGTTCTAATCTGCTTTGTCCTGTCCTCTTGTGTTTTATTCTCTTCTAAATAAAATTAGAAATACTGTGAACACTCAGGGAATACCAGCTGGTGAAATGTATAATCTTAGCATACAGAGAGTGATACATCCTTTCTTTATCTGTCATCCCTTCTTTATATATACAGAACCTAAAGTCCAGACTAACTGTCTAATTGCTAGTTGTCTAGCTCTCTTTACTTTTCAGCCTCCATACTTTTGTTCTTGATGTCTGGAACATAGAAATTCATATCTCTTAATCTGAAAATTCATTCAGCATTCTTATGCTAACTCAAGCATTATTACTTTTCTACGGTGGTTTTCCTGCTCTTTTAATCACTCATAATCATTCTCCCAGTTTAGAGCTCTACTAAAGAATGACAGTTTTGGTGACATTGATTTATTGGTAGTAGCTTCATAGAGGGCCTGGTGATAGGGAATCAGAAGTCAGATCTGACTAAGATATAGAGAGCATCCCCGCTGATTAGTCATGTCTGTCTTAAGCATTCAAAGGAAGACAATGCTCATTTTGCCATCTTGCCCATTTCCTTCTGTGTGTATAATCACCAAGACACTTGACTTATTCATCCATTGTTTTGTGTTTGCCTCTAAGTTCTTTTGTATCTTTTTACATTGCATGAAAGAACAATTTTATGCAAATCTGCATTCTTTGCTGTGTGTAACACAGTGTTTCTAATACTGCATGTGCTTATATTTCATTGAATTATTTGTAGTTACCAAGCTTCCACAATTTTTACATAAAGTCATGGATTGTTACACCTTGTGACTGATTCATGTTATGTGATGAACCTCTTACTAGTTGACAATGGGGCAGTTCATGCCCAGGACCTCATCATGTGCTGCTTTTCTTGAGTTTGTGTCATCAGAACTGAAGACCCAGTTGATTCTTCCAGCTCCCTAACACTTACATTCACTCATCCTTCCTCAAAATCTGGGTTTGCAAGTCCCATTTGACCCAGCTATTCCATTTCTAGGCATATTCCCAGAAGAACTGAAAACATCATACCCCAGTGATATATGTGCACCCATGTTTATAGCAGCACAGTTTGTAATAGCCAGATCTTGGAAACAACCTAAGTGCCCATCAACTGAAGAATGGCTAAAAAAGTTGTGGCATTTTTATACAATGGAGTGCTACTCAGCTATAAGGAATGATCACATTGAGATACTTATAAATAAATGGACACAACTTGAGACCTTTCTCATCAGCGAAATAAACCAAACTCACATGTGTAAATACCATATAGTCTCCCTAGTACGAGTGTTGGTAAGAGTATATAAGATTTTATGGTAATCATGATTTCTCATTTCATTGCTTTGA